>JAINUV010000675.1:0-99833 GCA_020205505.1 Panax japonicus
CACAAACGGCGATTTTACAGGCTATAATTAAATTTCAGTCAATAAATGGGGTCCACCGACATGTTTAACATGTTTTAAATATTTTTGGTAACAAAAATACTCCTCCTCCACATATACTCATATACCCCACATTCATCGTAAAAATATCACCGTTAATATATTATTAAAATAATATATTTAAATGAATTATTTTATCAGAAAAAGATAAAATATTAATTTTCAACAATTGTCACAATAAAAATTTTCTCCATCTATATCCACATAAAATCAATATTTTCCTCATCATATAAATCAATAATTTAATTATTCACAAATAATATTACAGAATCACAATACTGACAACCAGGCCGTTCCCAGGAAAGAGGGGGCTTTCCAATAAGAATTTCTTCTTACTGGCGCGCAATTAGGTGACCAAACCTCTCCTTAGACAGAACTTTCTAGACATTGCCAATAATGTTATCTAATAATATTATTCAGATAATATGAATTATTGCTTCGATAATGAAAAATACTGTGTAGTGACAATTATTGAAACAACAGTAATATAAAATATCAATGCAGCAATTATTGAATCAATAACATAAAATACTGAACAGTAATTACTGTAACAATTATTGAGTAGTGCCTTCTTACGTAAGAATCAATAATTAGTGCAATACCGTGTGCTACTGTGCAACAACGCGTATTACTGTGTTTTAACCACCGAGTATTCCAACAGTGTTAACGGTAACAACTACGCCGTTTTTATAAACAACTTATTTTTGTCGTTTTCTTCATCCAATCGCTTTCCGTTATGGGGCCCACAAAAGACTGCGCCGTCGTACGAATATTCCCCGACAGCAAGAATATTCCACGACCAAACGAATATTCCCCGACAACAATGAATATTTTATAACCACCTGCTTATTCGAAATATTTGCGCATTTTACCCATAACTTTTCACATTAATCAAATCAACCCTTACTATTTCAAAATAATAAATAAAGGAAAATAAATTTTATTTATTAATAATTTGGGGTCTTACATTAAGGGTGACAAATTTGGCTCATATCAATGTCCTAAGAATACACCTGAACGTGTTCAAATGAATCTTATTCCCTATACTTCTGTGGTTGGGAGTCTTATGTACGTTACTTATAGGGTACTAAGGATATTATGCTTACATTTAGAGAAAACAGATAACCTTGAAGTTTAGGTTATTCTGATTCTGATTTTGCTAAGTGTAAAGTTGAAAAGAAATCCGCATCAGGGTACATCTTTATGCTTTCAGGAGGCCCTATTTCGTGGAGAACTCATAAGCAGGAGTTAACTATCACTTCCATGATGATGGCAGAAAATGTGGCTTGTTATCATGCTACTTGTCACGCCATATTATTAAGGAATCTTTTTTCAGGACTTAAGGTTGTGGATTCCATTTCAAGGCCATTAAAAGTATTTTGTGATAATAATTCTAATGTTAGTTTGTCTAATAGTACCATTTCGAGTGGTGTTGGACTATACCTCGACACTAAGTACTTATTTGCCAGGGAAAGAGTTGAAGATCAAAACGTTGTCATTAAATATATTTGTACGCATGATATGTTAGCGGATCCACTTACGAAAGGCTTACCACCCAAGCTCTTTTTAGAGCATGTTGCCGGCATGGGTTTAACTGGTAGTCTTAATTAGTAAGTTATTTTGATGTAAGACAACAATTTTGAGCTCGTTGTTTTGAACTTCACATTATGTTTATGGTTTGCTATTCTCTTTATTGTGCACACTTGAGAACTTGTGAGCAAACGGTACGATTATGTTTTGTACCATATGAATGAGTTTAATCTATTACCACTTATGTAAACTCTATTCATACTTGTTATGCTTAATGTTAATCTTTGTTTTAATAAAAGTACTAATTGTGTAACTAATGGGGATCTTGTGTTAATAGTGACACAAAGATTGTATTAATTCGCATTGACACTTTTATTTAAACAAGATATAGATATTAAATTAATACTTGGCCAAATTAATGATTGTAAGCGTTATGTTTTGTATATAAATAGTATTTCGGCCAAGTGGGAGAATGTTAGAATATTTTATTCCTTATGTGGCCTTTACTATTTATGTAATTATTGGGCTTACATATTGTATTAATTTAATAACTTTATTTATGGGTTTGGTAATTAATTATGTGGCCCATAAATATTATTACTAATATTAATTTGGCATAATGGGCCCTAGGGTTTCATAATCTTGATGGACGATTTTGACCCTTAGCTATTCTATAAATAAAACAGTTAGGGTTTGGTCCCAATTGTCGTCTCAAGAACTTTATACACACCTATACATCCATTTTAAGATTGAGAGAGGCAATTTAAGACCTTCACCCTTAAGCGCAGCAGAAGCGTGATACGCACAAGAGGTCTTCTCTCAATTCATGTAAGTACTTAATGTCATTATTATGATTAATTGATTTTATTTATTCTATGCAATAGCACGTTCCTGTATAATTTATCCAACAGTGCAAAGATGAACATGTGTTTAGATGAACATGACCAACAGATGAATATCCTTGGCCTGTAGTGCAAGGATGAATATATGATTTAAGATGTGCATTGATTGATGTTACAGGGATAAAAAAAATACTGTTGATGGACTGTTAAATTCATAGACATTAGTAGATTTCATCATCTACGTAACTCTTCTATGAATTAATATTTTCCGCTGCGAATATTGATTTAAAACTTGTTGTCTATTGTATTCTATTTGATTTTTTTCCCTGTTGAAGACTAACGATAATTTGTTGTATATTATCTTAGTCATAATATTCTTTACTGAGCTAGTTGAGCTCACCCTTTTCCTTTTTGTTCCATTTTTCTTCTCAGGAGACGAGAATATAGCGAGTACGAGTCGGGGTATGAATTAATGGTCCTTGAGAGAGTTGTTTAGTAGTCCTCACCATTTTTGTAAAATAATGTATCAATAATTATGATGAGGATTTATTTGTATGTGGATATTGTCTAGATGACAATATCTGTATTTAAACTCACAGTTATATGTTGTAATAATAAAGTTGAAGTTAATTCTGTACCATGTATTTGACAATTCAGAATGAGTGATGTATACCTGTTTTGGGGGCGTCACATGTTAAACCCGTGCAATGCATGGATTTAATGGACATAAATTAGTTGTTTTAATCTTGTATTATTGTATATTTTTATCTAATAACATGAACACATAATATAGTTTAACTTATGAAAAAATTAGTATCACAAATACATAATTTGTGCGTGTTAGATGATTCTAACCTAACCACCCTTTATTCAGAGAGAAATAGAATGTCTTATTTGTGTTTTATGGTAATTAGTAATTGATAATGTTTAGTGTGACTATATGATTTGTGGGACTATGAATCAAAAATCTTAGTAATTTTACAAAAGGATAACTCAGTTATGAAAATAAAATTTAGTAACTTTTGGATCCATAAAAATCTTAGGATTATATTTGTTTGCAAGGATTATACTTGGTATACGATTATTAATCTCAAGTATATTGTTAATTTGTTTTTAAATTTAGACTTGGACTATTAGTCTAGGGATTATAAAATGGCTGAAAACTATGTTTGTTTGCAATGATTACACTTGGGATATGACTATTAATCTCAAGTGTCTTGTTTGTTTTTAAATTTGAGCTTGAGACTATTAGTTCTCGGAATTAACTTAAGATATGGGATAATTTAATATCATGTACTACCTGGTATTATAATCCATACCATTTGGGATTAAAAATTGCTAGACAAAATTAATGTCAACTTTTTTTTAAAATGACCATAATATCTTGCAATTTCTATTATTATTACTGACAACTTTAAACTTACTTGTAGAAAGGGGGTGTATATATAATATAACCCTAAGAATATTAAGGAACACTTATGAGAACAAAAAATAAGTTCTTATACATTTTATGTATTAGCTATTCATATAAAGATTGTTTCAACATAAGAATCTTTTAGAACACCCCCAGGCCCCACATAAGAAAACAAGTTCTTATTTTCTAAAATTACATAAAATCTCAAATCCAAAAATTAATTAACACAAACAACTAGTAAAATTAATTATATACAAATTATAGCGCAACTCATCATATTACACAAATTTATTTGCTTATAAATCATAAAATATAAAAATGGATATTTACTTTCTAAAAAATTAATTTATCACAAACAAAATTAATTTATGTTGAAAATAAATAAAATTCACACACATGAATTAGTATATCCTCAAGTGTTTTCTTGTCCTAACTTGGATAGAAAATATCATAAACAATATACCTTTTGACATTTACAAATATAGAATTCAAGACAATTCTCATAAAAATATGAAATACTTAAATTTCACTACATTTATAAAAAGCCAAAAAATAAAATATTTATCTCAATTGAAATATGCAAAATTCATATGATCATCACATTAAACTTTACTACTTCTTGGACAAGAAGTACACATAAAAATAAATCAACACATACCAATTATGATTATCCCAAAAACACTACGAATAACATTTTTAAATATTTTCTTAACATTATAATCATATTGTATACACGATTTACTCAACCAAATTTACTTCTACAATATCTCTTCTAACTATGTATTATTTGATAATTAGTTTATTATCCACAAACAAAATAATTTATCCTAAAAATTATGCATACAAATACGAAGCAATATTACACACTAATTAAAATATATATTACCTCAAATTTTATAGGCATACTTTTGTTCAGCAAGATCAAAAATTTACTTTATTCTCAATATAAATTAATTTACAATTACTTTTTATACATAAAGACAAGTAAATTTCTCAAAGTTTACTACAACTTTCTCATAATAAATTAATCTCAATTAGTGTATAAGAAAAATAATTGTCTCAAATTTCATACATATTTAAACACATCATAATATGTTATCTACTCATAAAATATTATAACAAAAATATATATGCACCAAATTAATTTTATTCCATCATGAACAAAAATTTAATTACTTTTCTTATCCCGCAGAACTAATTAAATTATTTATTACAACAAAATGTAAGTAATCATATATAAAAATAAAGGCAAATATAAAAAAAACACATCTTTTAGAATTAAATCCGAAGAACATCTAATCTCTTTAGAAAAATTTCTAGGCATCAACATTTTGTGTTTTCCATGATAGTTCTTCATCTCCTCCACATCAATTTTCAAATTTGTAAATCGTCTCTCATTTATTTTACTTCACAATCCATCTTCTAATAGGAGTTATCAATAAAAAATAATAATTAACTTAATATCTCAATAAGTTATTAATATTAGTATCATAAAAACTCCATTAAAAATAGATATAAGAAAAATGACACTTATCTTTGAAATAGTGTTATGTCTTCCATCCACCCATTTTTAATTCTAATAAATCTATAAAGGCCTTAAGATTGTTAAAATCGTAACTTCATAGAATCAAAATCATCAACAAGAACGAGAGACATGGCACAGATGATCTCTGTCCTTACGATCTTTATCACCCCCATCACGATTGATTTACTAGCTAGACGATATACATCTAGGATATATGTAAGTCTTTGGTGATTTATACGTGATAGCAATTCACAGAAAATTTCAATAGAACACTGCTTTGTAATTAGAGTTATTTGTTTGTAAGAAGAATAGCTAAAAGGAGAGATTTTCATGGTGCAAAATTATTACGTCTAATATATATATATATATATATAAGACTTCTCTCTATATTCATATATGTAGTATATCTATATGTACACATATAGATACATACATATATCTATAATATATAGTTTCAAGATTAAATTATTACTCCCAGATCCCATAGTTATAGGCTGATTTTTCATTTTGAGATGTCTCAATATATAGGCTACTTACTATTTATAAATTTTAGTTGGTTCATTATTTTACTTTTATGCCCTTATAATAAATATTCAACCATTACTCTTTTTTTGAAGAAACAACATTCAATGTCATTATTTTTATCACCACATTTAATGTTGTTGTATTCTCTTTGGTTAAAGTTCTATGATTATGGACTTTAATTGTCAGTACACGTCAATCAATGAAGTTGAGAGTTCCAATGTAATAAGTAATGAGTAATTAACTTATTCATTAATTCTATATTAAGGGGTATATGTGAAAAATTTATGTTAAAATTGCCACTTAAACTGATTTTCTTAAACTATGTACTAAAAGAAATCAACCTATAACTATAGGATGGAGGGAGTATTTATTTTTATTTTAATTATAGTACTTATTACTACTAATGGTGTAAGTTACATATTAGTAATAAAATTATAATTAAATGGAATTTCAAAAGTCTCACAAGAATATCTATTGTTCCAAAATAAAATAAGACTATACACTTGTACTTCTAAAGTAACAAGTAGTATTTTCTATTAAATGAGACAAAGAAAGAAATAGTTTTATCAAACAACTTTGCACCTTATTAAATGATTCACGTACTATAGGCGCAAATCAAATGATTTCTACACAAATTAAATGAAGTTCTATCTTATTTTTTACAATTAGGGAAATGAGTTATACCTTTATATTTACTTAAATTATGTTCATTAATAAGTTTTATTCAAGCCCAAACTTGACAATAATTAGGTCTCCAAAATATAAAATAAGGTGTAATTTCTAACAATTTGTGCATGTCACAGGTGAGTTGAGCTTAGAAATTTTGATGATTTGTAAAAATTTAAATTTTGATGATTTGTAAAAATAACTTTAAAATGTTTTAAAGGGGAGTGGTAAGTATGAAGTTAAATTTGGTCAATTGACTAATACAGTGTTGACACGCCGGCGGAAGAGTTTTAAAGTATGGTCAAATATAAAAGAGTTTTATTTTTTATTGTAATTGTTAACGCCTGATTTTGTACGTCTGACAAAATCACCAAAACAGCATACCAAAATTGTAATTGTTGTGAAATCAAACTCACGAAATACATTCACACAAACATAAACAAAAGAATATAAAGTATGAACACAAGAATTTACGTGGAAATCCAATTGGGAAAAAACCACGGAGAGAGAGAGTAATCCATTATAATAATATTGAGAGTACAAGTTGTGTATTTGTGTTGCAACTCTTGTGCCCTTGTCATATTGTGTTCTTTTATGTTCCCCTTTCAACCCTAGCTTGTAGCCGTATATATAGAAGTCACCTCCACCCGCATCCAACTAGGAGAAGGACTCCTTATCATTCCAAGGAAGGAAATACAATCTTATTTTAATTAAAACTCTCCCACTGTCATAGTAAATACATATGGCCATCACCAAATCCGAACTATGAAATAGAGTGGGTTGCACCATGACTAGATCCAAATAATCACAACCCAACAGTAATTAATGTATGTTATTATAATGTCTTAATTGAATTAATATCACTAAATGTGGTATTATTGTATTATATATATATATATATATATATATATATATATATATATATATATCAGTTTGTTTGGTGGCATTCTCATATTCTATTATCTTTTGAATTTAACTTTTAATAAACCAATTTATGGTGGACCTAAATTCTAATGTATGGACAAAGTTGGAAGATCTGCAAATTTATTTGTTGCAATTTTGGGTTGGAAAATAATAATGCTGAACATTTATAGGAGGAGAAAAAAACAAGTCTTCAAATAGAAAAAAATAAATTGAAGTTATGTTAAACTTTCAAAAGAAATTTTAAACATCTAGCTATTAAAGCAAATAGGGTTTGGGAGAGGAGAAAAATTTGAGGTAGTGTAGGAATGTTAAAACAACTTGGGATTGGGTCTCTACATGTATGTAACTTCATTTATAAATTTTTTAGTTCTATTAGGTTAGGAGCTTATTTTTGGTGATTTTATTATAATTGTTCTTTTTAAATAAATATTTTCTTAACTAAATAAGGTGTTATGCTTATTTGATAGATATCTTTTTTTTAATATTTAAAGATAATATTATGTAAAGATATATATATATATATATATATATATATATATATATATATATATATATATTCCCAAAAAAGGTATTTGTATATATAATAAATTTATATGATTTAAATATTAAATTAAAAATTAATTACTCTATTTAATAATAAAGTTATAAATAATACAATTATAATTTAGCAATACCATGATTTAAGACCATCAGAAACAAAGATAAGTAATATAGTTTTTCAATAAAACAATAGTAAGATTATCTTACCTAATGTTAATTTGTTATTATTAAAATGTAAGTATAGTTATATTTCAAATATAAGTAGAATTTTATTATTATACAATGAAAATATCACTATAATTAAAATATAATTATAACTATATTTCAGTTATAAATAGAATTTTATTATTACTTAGACAATATAATTTTAGATGTAATTTTTTTCATACGAAGATTGTTATATACAATAAATCCAATAATATACTTTTTTAAAAATACAATAAAATGTGAAAAATCTCATAACTCTAAGGCACGTGATATACATGTTAGTTATATATAGTATATATAGATGTATATAAGTTTATAGATAGAATATAACTAATCCATAAGACATGCACAAATAAACGGATGAGGATCCTCTACGAGGATTTCTTTACAAAACGAAGTCATTTTGTAAAGAAATTTTTTTCTTCTGTGTATCAAAACGACGTCGTTTTGATAAGAATTTTTTTTTTACAAGTTGACACAAAATTGGAAGCCACCAAATGTCTAAGGTGACGTTTATTTTTTGCTGAATGGGTTTGAATGACCTAAAATCTGAACGAATCAGTCTGAATGATGGCTTTTTACCCAAATAATCATCAATCTCCATCTCGATCATCTGCCGATTGTCATTGCACACCCAATACATGCAAGCAAACCCACCTCCATCTTCAAACCCCTAGATTTATCACCGTCGAAAATCCTTCTCCTCCACCACCCATCTTCAAAATCCTACCACCTCATATCATGACTAAACAGGGCCGGCCCTGAGTTTTTCAGGGCCTAAACCGACAAAAAAAATTTGGGCCCTTTGCGAATTACTATTAAGATAGGTATAAAAAAATACTATAAATTTTCTTTGAACAAAAGAACATAAATACGAAAGAATATCAAATATAATAACCGACTTTTTTAATATTTTCAAAGCATCATTCAAAGCACTAAAAAATGGAGAAAATGGGGCCCTAAAAAATTTTGGGCCTAAAGCCCGGGCACCTTGGGCTTTAGCCCAGGGCCGGTACTGTGACTAAATTACAAAAAGAAAAAAAAAGAATCAATCCAAAACAAAAACCATGTCTCCTCTCATTCAACGATTACTAATATCCAAATTATTTAGAAGAAAAAAAAAGGGAAGAAGAAGAAAATGGGGGATTGATGAACTGGGACGGAAAGGGGAAAAGAGAAAAGACGAAAAGGATAAAAGGGAAAGGGGTTACATTTTGTGTTTTTATCTTAAGTTTTTGTTTTTTTTAATTATTAATGTTTTGTTTTTTTAAATTGTTATTTTATTTTGTTTAATTGTTGTTTTGATAACTTATTATTCTTTATTACTATTGTGCATTTTTATTTACATGAAATGATAAAAAGAATTATAGAATGACTCATTTTTAAATTTGTTTGAATTATTCAATAATTTGTTTGTTAACTATTTATTTTTATAAGAGTTTGATAAACCATGATTGACATAAACCATGTGGGTTTTTGATTGGGTCACAATAGTTTGACGGAGATGGTGAGAGCAGATGAACCGAAGGAGAGCGAGAACAACTTTTTATTTTAGGCTACACAGTTTAATAACGTCAAAGATTTTTTTTTTTTTAAGTTTTTCAGCTACGGACGGGAGACTTGTAGAAGGAATGGTATTTTGGACATCTGTTGTGTTCTCAGTATTAAACTGTAAAATACTGAAAATTAAACTGTTGATATAATAACTGTTCGATCTACGGATGGATACTCAAGATCTGTTGCAACAATAATGTAAGACCCCAACTTTTTATGAATAAATATTTAATTTTCTCTTAATATTATTTTGAATAATAAGGTGTTGATTTGATATAATGATATAGTTATGAGTGATATGTGCAAAATTTTCAAAATAAACAAGTTGTCATAAAATATTCGTTTTGTCGGAGAATATTCGTTTTGTCGGTGAATATTCGTACGACGGCGCAAAACATAATGTGTATGAATGATTCATCTAAAAAATTGTGGTTAAATCAATAAGAAGCGGTGTTAAATGATATTTTTACTCTTGTTAAATTCGATGGAACAAATTACTTGTTGTGGGCACAATCTATGCTTCTGTCCATTGCCTCAGGAGATTGTATCTTACGGGGGACAAGAAGAAGCCTACAACTGGTGGTGTTGATGTTGCGAGATTGACTATGGAGGATTCCCTTGGGAGGTCCTTTCTAATTAGTCACATGGTACCAAGTTCTGCTAAAGGTACATGTATATGAAGACTGCTGCAGAAATCTGGAAGTCACTCAAAGATACATACTCTGAAGCCGGTAAGGAAGCTCAAACTTACGAATTAAAGAACATTAAGGAATTTGTTAGAATTGTAGCTTCGTAGAGTCAAGATTGTTGTAGAAGACGTGACACGGGTGATCCCTGTCCTTAAGGTCTTTATCGCCCCCACCACGATCGGTTTGCTATGGGTTGCAGACGATATACCTCCAGGATATATGTCAAGCCTTGGTGAATAATTCGTGATAGCAATTCACAGAAAATTCCAAATGAACACTACTTTGTAGTAGTTATTTGTTTGTAAGAAAAATGGAGAAGATAGAAGAAAAGTTCACTTGTATAAATCTTCCATGTAACTTCTCTATATATCATATATATATATCTCTTATGTATACATATCTCTATATATACACAAACATACATATATATATAAGTTACATTATAACTATTCAATTATATATTTAACTATACTTATTAGTACTAATTATGTAAGTTACATATTAGTAATAATTAATAGTTAAATAGAATTTGAATAGTCTCACTATTTTCCTTTTGTTCCAAAATAAAATAAACTTCTATTAAATGAAACTAAAGAAAAATAGTTTTATCAAACAATCTTCTATCAATCCCCCACTTGTTTGGAAAAACTACTTTTCATCCAAACAACTTTCTATCAAACAACTCCAAGGCATGTGTGCATAAAAGAATGTGTGACGAACATTGAACATTCCCTTAGTGTAAACAACTCAAAGTCACATCGAAGTTGAAGGTGTCCGTAGATTGAACCTCTACTTCTATATGATATGACCAGAATTGTCACACACACACAAAATCCTCCTACCACGGTGAGTATTCTCAATTGCTTTGCGCTAATATGGCCATGCGCAATACCCTGTTTCATGAACCTCTAAGAAAGTAAACCACAACCCTCTATAAAAAGCGGCTCCACTTCTAGTTCATATAGGCAAAGTGTTTCACATGTGTTTCTGTTGCTAAGAACACAACAACTTTGTTAAGAGTATAATTCAGCCTCGGTCATGCAACAGACGTTACTATCTTAAACTACATATGGAACCACATCGATAGTAACACAGTCAGCAACTGTGACTTGTTTTTCCCATTGAACCTATAAACTAGGGGTAACCTAGGAATAGGTTGGGTTCCCATCACCTCTGACTCAAAGTGGTTTAAGTTTCATATCACAAGTAGTTAAACTTACTAAAATCTCGTCAAAGTCTTAGTAAAAAGACAAGTCAAGTCGTCACTTGACTTCCTTGTAGATAAATATTATAATACCTTCTTGTATTAATTATCTAACAAAAATTATGTCTATGACCAACATGTCATGACTTACCATTAATGGTAATCTCATATGCTCTATACAAAATAATTTCATTATCACATCATAATGAACTATGCAATGGAAGTGGCCACAATTTGATGTTTTAACAACAAATTTCGATTCCATTTGCTTTCTCCATCATATAAAGCAATAATATTACTTGCTACTCCAAGTAAATTATTCCCTCACCAAGGGTAATAATATATCCACCTACTTGTAAAAATATAATTATATATTCACCTACTTGTGAATATTTTCATACTCATTCAAGATCACAACCAGTTATGAATCCAAGATTAATAATTTGTACTACATGAAAATTTCACTAACACAATATTGTGAAATAAGAGGCTTTAGACTAGGCTACAATCAATGTTTTAACAAACAGCCTAATCCATTAAACTTCCCTCATAAAATAATAAAATTAGATCCATATTGTGAAATGAGAAATACTCATTTGTTTCTTTACTCATCTAAGAAACAAAACCCAAAATTGAGTGAAAATTTACCTACTTGTAAATTTATAATTTTTCTCACTAAAATATAAGTGACACTTATGTGATCTATTAAAACAATGAGAGATCTAACAAAAACCAATGTAAATCATTAGTATACTAAGTTTAAGACTGTATGTAATATCTGATCTCGTGCATTGCATATCAAACACAAGGCTCCCACTAGCGTATGTGTACTTCAACTTTACAATAGCTATATCAGAATTAACTTTTAGTGTACCACAACTATTAAAGAATTATTAAATTCTTCAATCTCAAGATATATCAAACTTAGTTTAGTATAGCCTCTCAATACGATTTAATTGGTCTAGTTGGAATCCTCACTATGTTTTCACATGATAATAAAATAACATCTATTTTACAAGTCTTTCAACATAAAGACAGAAATAGATTTCCTTAAACTCGTTTACGTTAACAATACTATGTAAAATGATCAACATATCATTAATAACACAAAAACTATCACATTATAGTTTATACAATTATATTGTTAGTGTAAATATATAAATAATTCTATATCCGATAGAATATCAAGGTTAATATGCACATATTATCACCTAATATGTATCCACTTGAATATTTATAAATTAGTTTTAATCACACTATTGAACTAAATCACAATAAATATTTTGGATCATATTTAGGCTAATAAAACTAATATTTACCAAATTATCATATTGATTTCCTTCACCAAATCAATATTGTTCTTTCTAGCTATAGGTTCAACTTATAACTTAAGTAAAATAAGTTCACATTTCAATATTATTCAAAAGTTTTTGTTTCAAAGACTTTCATTTCATAAGACTACACAATCAAATTGAATTTCACAACAAGAAATCAATAAGCCTTACTATTTCTTACATAAATAAATTTATGTTCCAAATAGTTCAAAAGCTAAATTTAGTCCATAAATAAAAATCTTAAAGAATCACCCCCACACTTTTAAATTATTGAAATCTCATTGAATAATTTCACTTCACAATATTATGCTCACTACTTAAAATAAATTTTAGATTAATTAACATTTTATGTAACAATGATCCTATAAATATTACTTCCACATAAGAATATTAAGGAACACTTCTCAAAACATAAAATAAGTTCTTGCACATTTTATGTATTAGATATTCATATAAAGATTGTTTCAACATAAGAATCTTTTAGAATACCCCCACATAAGAAAACAAGTTCTTATTTTTTGAATTACATAAAATCTCAAATCTAAAAAATTATTTAATATAAGCACTTAATAAATTATACATGTACATTTTTTAAGTATACCAACACGTAACATTTGACTCTATGTAAAAAATATAAAATTTTATTATATACAAATTATAGCACAACTCGTCATATTGCACAAATTTATTTTCATATAAAATATAAAAATTTATATTTACTTTCTAAGAAATTAATTTATCGCACAAAATTAATTTATGTAGAAAGCAAATAAAATTTACACACATGAATTAGTATATCCTCAAGTATTTTCTTGTCCCAACTTGGATAGAAAATATCATAAACAATATATCTTTTGACATTTACAATATAGAATTCAAGACAATCTTCATAATAATATGAAATACTTGAACTTCACTATATTTATAAAAATTCAAAAAATAAAATGTTTATCTCAATTAGAATATACAAAATTCATATAATCACATTAAAATTTACTACATAAAAATAAATATATACCAATTATGATTATTCCAAAAACACTACGAATATTATTGCTAAATGTTTTCTCAACATCAAAATCATATTGTATACAAGATTTACTTCAACCAAATCTACTTCTACAATATCTCTTCTAACTATTAGTTTATAATTAATTTATTATCCACAAACAAAGTAATCTATCTCAAAATTCATGCATACAAATACCAAATAATATTACACACTAAATATTACCTCAAATTTATATGTATAATTTTGTTCAAGAAGAACATAAATTTACTTTATTCTCAAAATAAATTAATTAACAACTAATTTGTTAAACATAGAAACAAGTAAACTTCTCAAATTTTACTACAACTTTCTCATAATAAATTAATCTCAATTAGTGTATAAGAAAAATAATTGTCTCAAATTTCATACATATATATACACACGCACATCATAATATTTTATCTACTCATAAAATATTACAACCAAAATATATATATGCATATCCATCATGAACAAAAATTTAATTACTTTTCTTATCTCACAAAACTAATTAATTAATTTATTACAGCAAAATGTAAGTAAAATAATACTCAAACATACAATATCATCTACACATGATATAATACATAAAACATATACTTTCAAGTATATACACATACAAAATGATACACAATTATCATTTATAAAAATAAAGGCTAATGTTAAAAAACACACCTTTTGGAATTAAATCTGAAGAACGACATAATCTCTTCAGAAAGATTTCTAAGCATCAACATTTGGTGTTTTTCATTGATGATCACTCTTCATCTTCTCCGCATCAATTTACAAACATGTAAATTATAATCTTTTTCACTTTCATTTTTCTCCATAATCCATCTTCTAACAAAAATTATCAATAAAAATAATTAGCTTAATATCTCAATATATTACTAATTATCATAAAAATTTCATTGATAAAAAAGATACAAGAAAAATGGCACTTATCTTTGAAAACCGTGTTGTCTTCCATCTCATCAAAATCATGACTCACGAATACGATAAAGACCTTAAGATTGTTAGAATTGTAGCTTCGTAGAGTCAAGATTGTTGTAGAAGACGTGACACGGGTGATCCCTGTCCTTAAGGTCTTTATCGCCCCCACCACGATCGGTTTGCTATGGGTTGCAGACGATATACCTCCAGGATATATGTCAAGCCTTGGTGAATAATTCGTGATAGCAATTCACAGAAAATTCCAAATGAACACTACTTTGTAGTAGTTATTTGTTTGTAAGAAAAATGGAGAAGATAGAAGAAAAGTTCACTTGTATAAATCTTCCATGTAACTTCTCTATATATCATATATATCTCTCTTATGTATACATATCTCTATATATACACAAACATACATATATATATAAGTTACATTATAACTATTCAATTATATATTTAACTATACTTATTAGTACTAATTATGTAAGTTACATATTAGTAATAATTAATAGTTAAATAGAATTTGAATAGTCTCACTATTTTCCTTTTGTTCTAAAATAAAATAAACTTCTATTAAATGAAACTAAAGAAAAATAGTTTTATCAAACAATCTTCTATCAGAATTGAAGCCGGAAGGTATGACAGTGCCTCAATACTATTCAGAACGTTGTAGTATGTGGCAAGAACTTGATGTTAATGAGTAGGATGAATATAAATATTTGGATGCTGCTGTGATTACCCGTTTACAAGCTAAGGAGGATAAGAACCGGGTTTATGATCAGTACTTAATAGGTCTAACTGGAGCATTCAACATAGTGAGACAAAATGTCCTACAAAGAGACCCCTTTCCAACACTCCAACAGGCATATCAGATGGTGAATAAGGAAGCAACAAGGCAAAGGAACCTAGCACAAACAGCTCCTATTGAGCGTTCTGCAATAGTTATATCAGCAACACTGCACAATTCTGAGAAACCTGTTGTGACTATTGTGATAAGCCATCATACCCGAGATGATTGTTGGAAGCTTCATGGCAGGCCGCATGGTTCAAACTCTGCAAGGAAGAGCAAGGGATAAGACATAAGTACTAATAATCGCCCACGGGCTAATGAAGCTGCAACTGTTGATGGCACTCAGAATTCTAATTCCAATGACATGATTTCTAAGGAGGACTTTCAACAACTTATCAAGGAAACAATTATTCAAATGGGCACTCCGACTTCTCACGTGGCATCTAGTGCCTCAAATTCATCACATTTTGCCTTCTTCTCAGGTATTTATACACACTCACACTCCGTGGATCATTGATTCCGGTGCTTCAGATTATATAACAGGGTCCTCAGGTCAGTTCATTAAATATAATCCTTCTTCTGGTAGAGATAAAGTTCGACTTGTTGTAGGATATTTTTCCTCTATTTCTGGGAATGGTTCAGTTAAACATTCAAATAATCTCATTTTATCATCTGGCTTACATGTCCCAAATTTTCCTAATAGCCTACTTTCTATTACTAGCCTTACAAATGATTTAAATTGCAAGGTTACATTCTTTCCAACTCATTGCATTTTTTAGGACTTGGAGACAGGTGTGCAGATTGGTAGTGGCAGTGTGCGTGGAGGACTTTATTGGTTGGATAACTCTACCCCAACACCTCTCAAGGCAAACCAAGCTTGTTCCAATGTTAATGTTCTCACTGAACTACAGAGATGGCACCGGTGTTTAGGACATCCTCCTCCTAGTATATTACGTTTATGTTTTCCTGAACTTTTAAATAAGCGTCCTAATGAGGATTTTTTTGTGACACGTGTCCTTTCGAAACAAACTAGAGCCAGTTATCCAGTTTCTAATATTAAGAGTTCGAATCATTTTGATTTATTACACTCTGATGTTGGGGGCCTTCCCCAATTTTATCTATATTTGGTTATAAGTGGTTTGTGACCTTTATTGATGATTATAGTAGAGTTACTTGGATTTATTTATTAAAACATAAAAGTGATGCTTTTAATTGCTTTAGAGATTTCTTGAACATGGTTAGAACTCAATTTAATGTATGGATTAAGGTTTTGACGTCTGATAGCGGTAGGGATTTGAAAATTTTCTAAAAGAACAAGGTATTCTTTGTCAAACTAGTTATGTGGACACCCACCTCAAAACGGAGTGGTTGAAAGAAAGAGCATGCAACTTCTTGAAGTTGCTCGTTCTCTCCTTCTCCAAATGAATGTTCCTTCATCATAGGGAGAAGCGAACCCAACGTTGGAAGAGTGTTTTGCCACTATCATACAAGATGTCTAATGACATACAACCTCATGTCATCATAAGACAGGGTTGTGCTCATCCACTTGCTGAGTATATTTACGAGCATTACCTATATAATCTTGGTGTTTGTTTGAATTATAATTCTCAATTTGAGATAGTGGAGATAATGATAAGTCAAGAGAAGACTCACCATTAGGAATAATATGATAGTAATCTTCTCGTTTTTCTTTGGGGTCTATTGGGTCAATCAAGGATAATTCTGTGGACATATGATATCTATCATAACCTAGAAGCATGACCTCCCATGTACGAAGGTTTCCTTGAGCACTTCCCAAAGATTCTAATTTCTAAAACAATTTTTGACTATACATTTATGTAAGGTGTCATTGTGACGTGCTATCCAAGGTTGGGATGAGAGTCACAGTTGGTATATATATTTGTATCCAAACTCACAGTATATGTGTTGTTGTATTTTGCACGACAATTGTTGTAATAAAATTGTAGTTGTTTTCTGTACCATGTATTTGGCGACTCATAATAGGTTGGATGGAATGGACCTATTTTGGGGTTGTCACATTTGGTATCAGAGCTTAGGGATACGATCTCTGGAGGAGATCAGGGAATAGAACTAGGAGGGGAAAGATGAGTAAATCCTTCGCTAGTGTGTCCTACCTAAGCTTATTTGTTGGTCAGTCATAATATCGGGATATTATGTGATATGTTAATTTGTTCAATTAACCTTTTATTTTTGAAGCTGTATTCTAGAATCATATCTGAAATACAGGAGATGAGCAATGGAAAAATCATGAGGACAAGGAAGATGGAATCTGAAATGAAAGCAAGGTATTCTCAACTCTTTGGAATACCAGGTACGTAAATTTCGAGGACGAAATTTCATAAGGAGGGGAGATTGTAAGACCCCAAATTTTATGAAATAAAAGTATTCAATTTTTCTTATAATTACAATTCAGTAAATGATTAAATTGATAAAAGTTAAAGTTAAGGGTGATATATGAAATTTTTTCAAAATACACAAGTGGTTATAAAATATTCATTGTTGTCGGGGAATATTCATTTGGTCGTGGAATATTCTTTCTGTCGAGGAATATTCGTACGACGGCGCAGTCATTTATGGGTCCCATAATAGAATAACTGTCGGATGAAGAAAACGACAAAATTAAGTTTTTATAAATAACGGCGTAATCATTACCGTTAACACTGTTGGAATACCCGGTGGTTAAAATAAAGTAATACGCGTCGTTGTACAGTAGCACACGGTATTACACAGTATTTTTGAATTATTGATCCTTACATAAGAAGGCACTACTCAATAATTGTTACAGTAATTATTGTTCAATATTTTATTTTATTGATTCAATAATTGCTGCGTTGATATTTTATATTAGTGTTGTTTTAATAATTATCACTGCACAATATTTCTCATTATCAGATCAATAATTCATATTATTTGAATAATATTATTAGATAACATTATTGACAATGTCTAGAAAGTTCTGTCAATAAGAGGTTTGGTCACCTAATTGCGCGCTAGTAAGGAGAAATTCTTATTGGAAAGCCCCCTCTTTCCTGGGAACGGCCTGGTTGTCATAATTGTGATTCTGTAATATTATTTGTGAATAATTAATTATTGATTTATATGATAAGAAAATATTTATTTGATGTGGATATAAATGATTGATTTATTTATGTGGTTATAAATGAAGGAATTAATGTTGAGGTATTTTATCAGTATTTTTGTCGGAATGAAGGTATTAAAAATTAAACCAGTGTTTTTGAGATATATTGCGTTAGTTATAATTTAAAATCCGACTGTTGGATCGTTGTAATTTTTAGATATGTTATACATATATAAGTTGAGTATATGTCCATAAATTTTGAACCGTTAAAAATGAACGTATGTTTTGTTATGAATTTTAAGAGGTGAATGGTTTAGAAATTGTTGAAGTATCCGAATTTAGCATTTTGGTGGAAAATTCTAGAATTGAGTGGGCCCCACTTGTGGTTGGTGAAGAAATGTGCTGAATTTTATTTCAAATATGGTGGGTGGGAATAGTAGCAAGTAAAGCCATCAGGTTGCAGGTCAAGTCTGCTAAAATTTTCCTATAAATAGAGGGCTAAGTTAGAATTGAAAATCACACCAGAAACATAAACTTTCTCTCTTTCTCTCTCTAGATATTTGAGTGTATTTTGTGAGTATTTAGATACTTGGTGAGTTGCTATTCATCAGTGCAAGTTTCCTTCAATGTCATATCCGATATCCAGTCAGAAGTGATGCTCTTTTGAGGTAAGGAATAATAAAGGATAATAAGGGATAGTAAGGGATTGTAAGGGATAGTAAGGGATATTAAGGGATGTTATATTCTTCATAATGATGTTATTATTTCAATATCATTATACTGACATATTGGTATGGATCTTATTGTGGAATTTCTACCTTTTTGAGTCGGGGTTACTATTCACGTATATGGCACTATTCACGTATACGGTACTATTCACGTATATGGCACTATTTACATATATGACATTATTTACGTATACGGTACTATGTACGAATACGGAGTACTATTCACGAGTTACTATTCATGAGTTACTATTCACGAGTTACTATTCACGGGTACTATTCACGAAAAAAAATTGGTTTCTTTTTCTGACCAAATTATCGTTGATTTATGATTGTTGCTCTTGAAAATAAATGCAGTTGTTGATCATATTGTTTTTATTAGCATATATAACATTTTTATAACCCTGATGTTGAATTTCTCTTTCACTTGAGTGTAAAGATGGATAGATTATTGGTATGATCGTGACTATGGGTTCTCTTTGGCCAGTAGTGCAAAGTTGAATTGTTGACTAGTATGATCATGACCATTGAATTTATAATTGAATATCTTTAACTTAGGTGCAAAGGTGAATTGATCAATATGGTTATAATTATTGTTTATATAAATTCTGAAATGATTATATATTTCTTTGAGATATTAATATATTTGTTATGTAGTGCAAATATGAACTGTTAATGATTATCTTTGGCCCGTAGTGCAAAGATGACCTGTTGTTGAATATCTTTGGCCATTGATGCGAAGATGAACTTTGGATGAATATTTTTGGCCCGTAGTGCAAAGATGAATTTATTAGTATGATTATGAACAGGAATTGTGATTTAGTATAACCATGATCTTTGATATTTCAGGTAAAGATATGTGATAAAAATTATATTCGTCCTGGGTACGAAGAGGAATTTAGAATCACAATTATTATTATGAGATATTCATATAATTGTAGAAAGGAACTGTTGATTGATGTTATAGGAATAAAACATTGTTGGTGGACTTTTAACATGGAGAAGATAATAGACTGTATTGTCTATTTTACTCTTCTAATGAATTGTTCGTTCCGCTGTAACTATGGTTGAAATTTTTATCATCTACCATATGTTCTAAATCTCTGATTTGTTATTGATGAAGGCTATTGATAATTTAATTATCTTTAGTCATGATATTCTTTACTGGTCTAGTTGTGCTAACCCTTTTGCTTCACAATTCCTTTCAGGTAATAAAAGTGTAGCTGGGTCGAGTGGGGGTAATAAGGGAATAGAACGGTGGTCTCTAACTGTGGAGTTCTCCCTAAACAGTATAGACAAGTGTGTTGTATACATCTTTTAGTAGTTATATTTGGTGAATCATATAGGGAGAGGCGAACCCAACATTGGAAGGGTGTTTTTCCACTATCATACAAGATGTCTAATGACATACAACCTCGTGTCATCATAAGACAGGGTTGTGCTCATCCACTTACTGAGTATATTTACGAGCACTACCTATATAATCTTGGTGTTTGTTTGAAGTATAATTCTAAATTTGAGACAGTGGAAATAATGATAAGTCAAGAGAAGACTCACCATTAGGAAGAATATGATAGTAATCTTCTCGTTTTTCTTTGGGGTCTATTGGGTCAATCAAGGATAATTCTGTGGCCATATGATATCTATCATAACCTAGAAGCATGGCCTCCCATGTACGAAGGTTTCCTTGAGCACTTCCCAAAGATTCTGATTTCTAAAACAGTTTTTGACTATACATTTATGTAAAGTGTCATTGTGATGTGCTATCCAAGGTTGGGATGAGAGTCACAGTTGGTATATATATTTGTATCCAAACTCACCGTATATATGTTGTTGTATTTTGCACGACAATTGTTGTAATAAAGTTGTAGTTGTTTTCTGTACCATGTATTTGGCGACTCAGAATAGGTTGGATGGAATGGACCTGTTTTGGGGTTGTCACATTTGGTATCAGAGCTTAGGGATATGATCTCTGGAGGAGATCAGGGAATAGAACTAGGAGGGGAGAGATGAGTAAATCCTTCGCTAGTGTGTCCTACCTAAGCTTATTTGTTGGTCAGTCATAATGTCGGGATATTATGTGATATGTTAATTTGTTCAATTAACCTTTGTTTTTGAAGCTGTATTCTAGAATGATATCTGAAATACACGAGATGAGCAATGGAGAAATCATGAGGACAAGGAAGATAGAATCTAAAATAAAAGCAAGGTATTCTCAACTCTTTGGAATACCAGGTACGTAAATTTGGAGGACGAAATTTCATAAGGAGGGGAGATTGTAAGACCCTGAATTTTATGAATTAAAAGTATTCAATTTTTCTTATAATTATAATTCACCGATATGAACCAAACAAGACTTATAAACAGTGGATGTAATGAAGGTTTCTCCCAACGGAGTTTCCACAGATAAGTCAAAGTCTAATTTCTCCGGAGTCAAATTTAATCGATGAGCGTAAGTAGGAGAAATAAAAGAATGGGTAGAATCGGTATCAAATAATGTATAGATTTCGTTAGAATTTATGATAAGCTTACCCGTGATGACCTCATTCGGGTTCCTTGCTTTCTGGGAGATCACAAAAAACGTTCTCCCTTGCACTATCGGTTTTGACTTTTCTGGGACGGCCTTTGGTGCCTCCATCCTAGCTGAATTTGTCTTCGGTGAACGACAAATCGGTCTAAGTGACCTTCTCTTCCACAATTATAACATGCTTTGGACGGCATCGCGCAGTTTGGACTGATGTGCCCCTCCCCTCCGCATTTGAAATATATGATAGGAGGTCGTTCTCCTTCCTTAACGACAGGTGCTGGTGCTGACGTCTTTCCATCATTGTTGAATCTCCTCTTCTTGAAATGTCCATTCTTATTGTTTTGGCCCTGATTACCACCGAAGTGGTTACCATTTCTGGCCTGTTGATTCCTTCCACGCTTGTTGTCACCGTTTCGATGACTGCTCTCTTTTAGTTGCGTTGACTCGTTATCGCGCTCCACTAACTGAGCCCTATTTATAACATCTGAATATAAACACAGTTTATGAGAAATAAGATGTTGACGTATCTCCGGCTTCAAACCTCTTAAAAACATCCGTGTCATTCTCTCTTTATAATCCACCAAGTGGGACGCAAACCGGGATAACTCCGCAAATTTAGCCTCGTATTGCGACATGGTCATATTGTTTTGTTCCAACTTGATAAACTCCACCTCCTTCATGTGACGAATACTTTCGGGAAAGTATTTGTCGTTGAACAACTCTTGGAACTTCTCCCAAGACAACTTCAGTACGGCAGGTTGAGTACGTTTTACCGATTCCCATCAGTAATCTGCCTCTTTGCGCAATATAAAGGCGGCAAAGGGAACCTTTTGCTCCTCAGAGCATCCCAAGACATCAAATATCTTGGTGATCTTCTTTATCCATGCTTCCGCCATAAGTGGTTTTGGCTCTCCCTTAAACTCCAGTGGTCCCAGCTCCTTGAACTGTTTAACGGTGACCGCCCGAGAGGTTCAAGTGTTTCCACTTGTATTTTGGACAGGAGCCGCTCTCGCATGCTGTTGCATGAATTGCATAAAGCCCCTGAACATTTGATCATTCATCATTTGGTCAGTGTTGTTGTTTGCATGAGGATTATCGCCTTCCTGATGCACATTATCCTGATTATTGATATGTGGTGAATCAATGGTCGCATGTGCTCCATTGCTATTCTCAACATTCTCGGATGTCATTTTCAGATACTGCCACAAAACAAAGGTTAATTGACATGTAATATATTATCCCTAAATTCTGACCGACCAATTAAATACCACATAAACTTAGGTAGGTCATACTAGCGAAGGAATTCCCCGTCTCTCCCCTCCTAGTACTATTCTCACATCTTAGCCAGGGATCATATCCCTAAGCTTTGATACCAACTGTGACACCCCCAAAATTAGGTATACATCACCCATCTTAGGTCGTCAGATACATGGTACAAAATTCAAATACAACTTACTAATACAACTGTCGTGTACAATACGACAAATTATAACTGTGAGTTTGAATACAATTATTGTCTACTAGAGATTATACAAACTCAAAAGGAGTCCTCATTACAATTATTAACACACTATTTCACCGAATAGTGAGGACTACTAATGCTATCCTCTGGACCGTCACTCCGTTCCCCGACTAGTCCCTACTATGTTCTCATTTCCTGAAGAGAACAGTGAAAGAAAGGGTGAGCTTAACTAGCCCAGTAAGAAATATTATGACTAAGATAATGCAGAATAAATTATCGTTAGCCTTCAACAGTGTTAAACTGATAAAATATAACAACATCAAGTTTAACTGCAGTGGAACAAGCAATCCATTAAAAGAGTCAAGTAGAGAATAAAATCTACTATCTTTTATGATTTAAAAGGTTTTTTATCACTTTTATCGCTGAGACTCAGCTTAATAAATAATCCACATCATTGAATCACCTCTGCACTATGGCCAAGGATATTCTTTAGTATCACGACCATAAATTATCCATGCACTACAGCCAAGGAAATTCGTGTATTCATTAATGGTCATGATCATGCCAACAACTGTCCATCAATGCACTACGGGCCAATGATAACTTTTACCACGTCATTTGTAACATTACGGTCATGATTACACCGAATAATCCCTGGTCATAATCATACCAAGTCCATCTATGCACTACAGGCCACAGATGACTTTTAACATAATATAGACATGAGGATGATGACAATGATATAAGAATTCAATAAAACAAGTTCAAGAATTAATTTATTCAGAAACTAATAACGTCCAAATTGTCAACATGATACTGCTTTGTAGAGTAAAATTCAAGAATGCTCAAAAGAATATTTTCATGAAAAGATACTGGATGAAGCGCAAATATCAAGGATATTCTACTAATTTCATGGAGTATAGAAGTCAAAACTTTAACCAACTGAGTATAATAAAGAATGGAATAACAAAAGAAATCACCGTGCATGCGGTACTTTGTATAGACAGGTTATTCTAATAGATTAATAAGTAACGGAACCAGGTCAGGCAAAATTCGCACCGACAGGATGTTCCAACAGAATAATAAAGACAGAACTAGGTCCGGTGTAAAACACACAGACATGATGTTCCAACAGAATAATAATAAAAACAGAACCAGGTCTGGTGTAAAACACACAAACATGATGTTCCAACAGAATAATAGAAGAATGTCACCAAGTATAGGGTAAACCGCGTATACAGGTTATTTCAACAGAATAATAAGCAATGGAATAACAACAGTTCTCTTTATGAATAAGAAAGAATAACACCCCTTACATTAGTAGGAGATTGAATACTGCGGTAGTGTAGTAACAGAATACTCTTCTTCTTTCTCTCTTATTCTTTCTATACTTTCTCTCTCTATAGCTTGAATGAATTCGTGAAAAATAATGAAGCACTAGGCCTCTATTTATAGAAGATTTCTAGCTTAGCACTTGAAATGTGAAAAGGCAAGTGGCTTGACGACTGGTGATGTGTAAAGAAAAGTGGTTTGACGCCTGTAATGTGAAACGACAATTGGTTCGACGCCTGTAATATGAAGCGGCAAGTGGTTGGACGTCTGGTAAAGGTAATTACTATTGACGAAGGTAATTACTATTGACGAAGAGACTCTTAGATGATGACATATGGGTCCCCCATAAAATAACCAAACTTACCACAAACGTCTCATAATAGACTCTTTATATACATCAAGGATTGAATAAGTATTACCATAAATTATTTTATTTTTAATCAACACATATTTAATCTTTCAATAATTATTAATCATTTATAACTTGTCGTCTCAATTATTGATTTAATAATATAACATATTATACAGATGATACTGTGACAATAATTGAATCAATAATATAAGAGATATGATGCAGCAATTACTGTAGTAATAATTGAGTATAGATGAGTGACTTATCACGTAAGCATCAATAATCAATACCGTGTGCTACTATGCAATCACGCGTATTACTGTACTTTTACTACTGGGTAGTTTAACAGTTTTAACAGTAACACCTCCGCCGTTATTTTTATAAAGTATTTTTGTCATTTTCTAACTACGACAATACTTCCGTTATGGGGTCCACCAATGATTGTGCCGTCGTACGAATATTCTCCGACAAAAAGAATATTCCCTGACCAAACGAATATTTTATAACAACTTGCTTACTTTGCAAAATTTATAAATATTACCCACAACTATAACATTATATCAAATTTACTCCATAATATTCAAAAATAATATTTATAGAAAATTCATCTTTATTTATAAAAGTTGGGGTCTTACAATTTATCTTAGGTATATGCGTCGATTAAAACAAAAGGTCAAGAATAAAGCTCGTGTCGAGGGTTCTATTGCTGAACGCTATATAGAGGAAGAGTTTGTCAACTTTCGCTGATCATTGTATTTTGACGATGTTGTCTTAACGAAGCACAACCGCTTAAGAAGGAATGAGTTTGTTGGTCCAATGACTCATGCTGATGATGAGTTAGCTGTATTCACATATCCGGCTAAACCATTTGGCCATGAGATACTGACTTACTTAAGAGATAAATAGTTGAAGATTGTATTTACATACGTACTCCTAAATATGCCCGAAGTATCATCATACATCACGTAAGTCTTAGCTTATTCGCGGTATTTAGTAGCATTTATAAGTGTAGTCATCTATATATGTTAAAGACATTTTACTAATTTCGCAGTTCATTCGAAGAGGAAGCGTATGCTTCTAACCCAACTTTTACTGTAACAAAATTGGAAACATTCACTACAGCTAATTTCCAACAGTGGTTTAAGAAAAGGGTTGAAGCGGAGAACACTTCTGCGCGTTTTATAGATGTCATCCAAAGTCCTTACAAAGTTGTTAGTTCTTTTCCTGGTTGCATCGTGAATGGGTACAGATTTAGAGTAGATGACTTGAATGAACTCACATTAGTTAATTCTGGGGTGTTAGGAAGCTGCTACCAAGATTTTGAGTCCAATTACTATGGCCATTTATAGGATGTGGTTGTGCTTAATTATCACGGGGGCAACAAGGTAGTTACATTTAAGTGTAGCTGGTTTAATACTGAAAAAGGGGTTAAAGTTGATCATAATAGGATCACAACCGTGGATATCAAGTCGGTGTTACAGTCTCATGACGTGTTCGTGTTAGTAAGTCAAGCGACTCAAGTGTATTACGCTCCAAATGTCATAAATACTCGTAGCCCCTGGTACACAGTAGTCACTACTAAAACACGTTCATTTAATGTTGATAACATGTTTGGTATGGATGAGGCGTTGCAAGAAGATGTTAGCAAACCTTTGGTCGTAATGTTCTATGTTGAAGATGTGGCGAGTACTGATGTCATTGACGTACCTGACGATGAGGATGTCAAGGCAAACATACACATGAATGATTATGTAGTCGTTAAGGATGATAACGATGACGAAACTCAAGTCGAAACCTAGGATGAGGAAGATACCAAATTCGAGAATGATATACACGTTGATTCTGATGGGTTTAATGACGTGTGTAATTAAAAATGAGCATTCATATTAATACATACCATATATTTTTAAACCTTAATATTCATAATCTACCAATATTTTGTTATTGCAGTAGGATATTCAAGGCTAGACATAGCGGTGGAGGTCGCCGAGGTGGGCGATCCGGTACTGGAGACGGTAGCCACGATGGAGGCTCTTCTTCAGGCATGAGTAAGTACTTATCGAGTCTAGGATTTAAATATATCTCAAGCTGCATTAGTTATAATGTTTATTGATTTAGTTAAATACAATTATTACAGATGCACCTCGTCGACGACACCAAGGGACGAACCTCGGTATCTTTGGTCGTCCGTCGGCAGTACCACTTACAGTACCGGTAGATGTCGTTTCCCAGCAGTAAGTGTTAATATATTGGTAATATTAATTTTAGATATTGCAAAACACAATTCACAAATTGTTATACTTTTTTTGTAGTATACTAGACCCGGTGGCTAAGCACACCCTACACGCGATCTGTTTGACGTATCTCCCGAGAGGGTGCATGCGGTTCAGTCAGTATGCGCGGTGCGATGCAACTTTTATGCAGACCGTCTTGCGAGAGTTCCACATAAGTTAAGCATATTATATTAATTACTATATAGTTGTATTAGGATGCCTTCTTCAATTGTTCCTAATTTTAAACTAACTTTTATTATAGGTTTATTATCAATTTGACATGAGCATCTCTTAGTCAGCTGACGACGATGTGATTGAGCATCATGTCGCTCTGAATTACTCTGTCTGGATGTATGAGATGCGATAGAGGGTAGCCCGGACAGTTAAGGACCAGCCCGGGACCACCATCAAAGATCATTTGCCCCGCATATTCTCCGATTTAGCCTGGGAGGCTATGTGTGTGCACTGGGAGGCTGATGACTTCAAGAAAAAATATGAGCAGACAAAGAAGAACCGTGGTCAGCTCCGGATAGTACACACCATTGGTTCTCAGTCGTTCGAGGAGGCGAAGACGGTAAGTGCGTTGCATTTAGTTATTTAGGTATCAAGTTCTCACACAAATACGTAATACATATTTAGTTATACGAGCGTATAGCTGAGCTGGACGCTATTAGGAGGGGTTCTGAGCCTTTAGATTCTGTCACCCCTCTTCCCGATATAGTATTAGATCGGGATGAGGAGCTGAGACTATGGGTCGCGTCTCAGGATCCCCCTACTAGCAGTACCGGCAGATATCGAGTGTGGTTTGCCGAGGATACCCGCATATATACTTCCTGGAGGTAATATTTTATTATGTTTCACAAAATTATCCGAATTTATCACATTATATAAATTATTATTAGAAATAGAATTTTTATCTCTTTATAGGCTACAGCCAGCGCCAACGTCCAAGAGCACATGTCGGACCATCTCATTTGAACGCTGGCTTGGTTGACGATATCTTTCGGCGGCTGATAGGGGTCGTGTCGGATAGGTTCTGTACTAACTCGGTCTTTCGGCGCCAACAGTTGCCTTCTAATTCTCGTCTTCACCAGATTGCTCAGGATATTATAGCAGGGGCCTCTGCAGAGAGTACGAGATTACCAAGGGAGCAGTTCGACGCTTGGAGCGCCGAGATGTTCTGGATGGTGATTACCCTCTTGGATGAGGCTTTTCGTCTGCCTCTACCTACTCAAGTATTCTTATTTTTTATGTTTTTTAAATTTAGGCTAGCTAGCTTATTAATTCTCACATATATATATAGATTAATGATTTTTATTTTTGATTCTATCAATAGGGTGGCGATGGTGAGCAGACTGGCGATGACGAGCAGGCGCACGACGATGATGATACTTTTACTAGTTCATAGTTCATTTGTATTCATGTTATTGTAGAACATTTATATATATTGTAGTGTCTAATTGAGTCTGTACAAGTATTGTAAATTATATTATTTATCATTTATGGAACATTAGTTTATATTTGTAATTGGTTAGCTCAGTAGTGTTGATGATAACCAGTTGAAGATTACGTTTTGGTGGATATTTGAATGTGAATGATAATGAGTTGGATATCGCATAATGAGTTGGATATTACGTTTTAGCGCTACGTTGAATATTTAAATGTGAGATACAAGTTTATATTACTGTGTATTGGGTTGTGACAGGTTACAGGTACATAAATGGGTTTAAATACCTGGAAACTGAACTTTTCAAATCTGCAGTAAAAAAAATTACTGTTAGTTGCGACGGAATAAGGGGTTTTCGACGGATATTCCGTCGGTGTTAATAAGAACATATTTTTTTAATAAACGCTGTTATATTTTAATTTTCAGTCGGAAATAGGTTAATTCCGACTGCATGTAGTCGTCAGAAATAGTCTATCTTCGACGTACTTTTCGTCGAAATTAAAAATTAGCCAGTTTAAATAAATACCGGTTCATTTTAATATTCAGTCGAAAATAACTTACTTTTGAGGGAACATGTCCGTCGAACATACGAAATATTATGGTCGACGGAACGTTTTCGTCCTACTTATTCAGTCGTAAATAGTTTATTTGTGACGCAATATCGTCGGAGATACGTTCGTCGAAGATAGTAAAACTCCAATGGAGTTTTTGACGGATCTTATTTTCGATGCGTTTATATATGACTGAATGTCCGACGTAATATTCTGTCGGAAATAGCCTACTTGCTTGCGACTGAATAGGCTTATTTCTGAGGGAATATTCCGTCGGACTTAAGCTTTTTTCTTGTAGTGGACTCATTTACACCCTTAATTAGGAGGCCTCCAAAGGATGGAGTCTACTGACTTGTGTTTATTCGTATTCATATGTTGGACATTTTCAACGTAAAATATTTGAGTCTTTGTTTTGAGAAGTCTGTTGATACAACTGTGAACTCGAGGAGGAGTTCTTTTCAACTCGAGGTGACTGATGCAAGAGGGTCTGAGATCGAAGAGGCTGAACTATCGAAAAATATGTTGATGACCTTGAAATATCATGAGTTGGATGATTGTCGCAGACGAGGAGGTCATTGACGCCTTCGACTTCGGACTAGAGGATTAGCTTCGGGAGATTGGGCGCCTTCGAAATTGTGTCATCCTGACTCTGGTAGTTCGAGACAGATTAATTTATTGCTAATTTTCTTATTTAGTTCTTTTATGGTAATAAATATTAAGTTGTTATTTTTATTCCCATAAATATAGGAAGTTTGTTAGGATTTAGTTTTTGTATCTCTAGGAATTGTGTTATCTCTGGGAGTTTGGGCAAAATTTTAAAACTTGCACATGAAGTTTTGTTAGCTATATAAATCGGCCGGTTTATGGGTTGAATTCAATAACTTTGATTTTAATAAATATAATATACACATTAGAGAGATTTTTCTGTATTCTTGATGAATCTCTTGTTCTTTTCTGTGAATTTATTTGTTACAACTAGTCCCAAGATAATCGCTATCCAGCCCGGCGTTAAGTTTGCAGAAACTGATACTAACAAGTAACAAGCTATTGTGAAAGGGGTTTGCATGCCTTGCAAGGTTATCTAATGCATTTACTAGCTAAGCTAACTTTGAATAGAACTAATACATTTTTTGTACTTAATTAATAAATTAAATTTGTTGAGTTCAATGTTTGATGAAATATAAAAGTTTAAATATGACAAAAGGTGGTCATGCATGATAACACTATCTATGTTTTTTTCTTTCTAATTTTTTGAGTAGGGATAATACATGGCAAACGGTTACTAGTGATCTCTTCATTCGACTTTCACGCATGTTAAAGAAAATAATACACATCATATAATAAAATAATAGAAACCATTGTAAGAAATTGAGAAGATCTTCAAATTAAGTTATTATCAATTAGATCCCACCCTAAAGGTCTCTCAAAAAAAAACTAGAACAAACTATTAATGGTTATATTAGTTAAAAACAAAGGCAACAAACTTTTGTGACATCCATCAGAAAAGTAAAACTAGAAATTGTTTGATTGTGACACCCCCAAAACAGGTATACATCACCCATTCTGAGTTGTCAAATACATGGTACAGAATTAACTACAACTTTATTATTACAACATATAAACTGTGAGTTTAAATACATATATTGCCATCTAGACAATATTCACATACAAATAAATCCTCATCATAATTATTGATACATTATTTTACAAAAATGGTGAGGACTACTAAACAACTCTCTTTAGAAACATCAATTCATACCCCGACTCGTACTCGCTACATTCTCGCCTCCTGAGAAGAAAAATGGAACAAAAAGGAAAATAGTGAGCTCAACTAGCCCAGTAAAGAATATGAGAATACATTAAACAACAAGTTTTAGATCAATATTCGCAGCAGAAAATATTAATTCATAGAAGAGTTACGTAGAGGATGAAATCTACTAATGTCTATGAATTTAACAGTCCATCAACAGTATTTTTATCCCTGTATCATCAATCAATGCACATCTTGAATCATATATTCATCCTTGCACTACAGGCCAATGATATTCATCTGTTGGTCATGTTCATCTAAACATCTGTTCATCTTTGCACTACGGGCCAAAGATATTCATCAGAAATCATTCATCTTTGCACTACAGGCCAAAGATATTCAATAATATCATCATTTAAGACTGAGGATGATGAAAAATATTTTTAAAGAAACGAATCCAGTGAAACAAAATGACAAGGATTAAGGATTCGTACTTTGTTTTATCCATGTCCAAAAATACCTCTAAAATAATCATAGTGGTGTAAAATTTAAGAATGATCAAAACATGGATACAATCAAAGCTAGTATCCACAATAGTTATTTTAGACAAAAAGGGAAAATTTTTATTTTTCGATGAATAATGTCGTATTCGTGAATAGTGTCGTATACGTGAATAGAAAAGTTCCAAATTTGATAAAAACTTCAAATCAATATTTCAGCATAATGATATTGAAGAAATAATATCATTACGAAAAAAAATAATATCCCTTACCTCGAAAGATCAATACTTTTAGTTGAAACGCCGGATATTGGCTATGACTTGAACTTGCACCGTATAGCAATGCTCAAAGTATACTCAAAATACTCACAAGAATACACTCGATAATATAGAGAGAGAAAACTTCAGTTTCTGGTGTGATTTTCAATTCTAACCTAAGCACCCTATTTATAGGAAAATGCTTAGAACACCAAAGCAGAAAATTTAATATAATATTAATATATTATATATAAATTCCTACGCACACATAATTTTCCCAACATCAGCCACCAACCCACATGTTAAATGAGTCCCAACAATGAAAAAAACGTTTTTGTAATCAATTATTTCAGAGCTTCGGAACTTTCTAGACATTGCCAATAATGTTATCCAATAATATTATTCAGATAATATGAATTATTGCTCCGATAATGAAAAATACAGTGTAATGACAATTATTGAAACAACATCAATATAAAATATCAACGTAGCAATTATTAAATCAATAAAATAAAATACTGAACAATAATTACTGTAACCATTATTGAGTAGTGTCTTCTTACGTAAGAATCAATAATTGGTGCAATACCGTGTGCTACTGTGTTTTAACCACGTAGTATTTTAACAGTATTAAAGGTAACAACTACGCCGTTATTTTTAAATAACTTATATTTGTCGTTTTCTTCATCCAATCGCTTTTCGTTATGGGGCCCACATAAGGCTGCGCCGTCGTACGAATATTCCCCGACAGTAAGAATATTCCACGACCAAACGAATATTTTATAATCACCTGCTTATTTAAAATATTTGCGTATTTTACCCATAACAATCCTTATTAATCATATCAACCCTTACTATTTCAAAATAATAATTAGAGGAAATTAAATTTAATTTATTAATTATTTGGGGTCTTACAACTTCATCTCCTTATGAAATTTCGTCCTTGAAATTGACAAACGTACCTGGTGTTTCGAAAAGGTGAGGATACCTCGCTTTCATTTCCGTTTCCAACTCCCAGGTCATTTCCTCTATAGCATGGTTTCTCCACAAAACTTTAACTTGTGGTATTACCTTCGTGCGTAGGACATGCTCCTTCCTATCCAAGATCTTGATAGGTACCTCTTCGTACGTTAAGTCTTCGGCTATCTCGTCCAGTTCTAACTCTATAATGTGGTTTGGATCTTTCACATATTTACGAAGTACAGATATGTGAAACACATTATGAACACGAGACATACTCGGAGGTAACGCGAGTCTATAGGCTACATTTCCTACTCGGTCAAGAATTTGAAATGGGCCAATAAATCATGGATTGAGATTTACTCGTTTTCCAAATCTTGTAACTCCCTTCCATGGAGCTACACGCAACAATACGTGATCCCCAATACTAAATTCCACGTCCTTTCGATGAAGATCCGCATAACTTTTTTGTCGATCTTGTGCCGTTTGTATACGTTGTCGAATCATTTGGATCTTTTCGGTAGTCATACGTACTAACTCGGGTCCCAACAATGTTGCTTCACCCACCTCATCCCAACATATTGGAGAGCGACACTTTCGTCCATATAATACTTCAAATGGAGCCACACCTATACTTGCCTGATAACTGTTGTTGTAGGAGAATTCCACCAATGATAAATACTTATCCCAACTGCCCTTGAAGTCTAGGACACAGAGTCTTAATAAATCTTCAAGAGTTTGAATAGTCCTCTCTGATTGTCCATCCGTTTGAGGATGGTATGTCGAACTGAATCGTAAATCCGTACCCATAGCTTTTTGCAAGCTAACCCAAAATCTTGAAGTGAATCTTAGGTCACGATCCGAAACTATAGATACTGGCATGCCATGCAATCTCACAATCTCATTTACGTACATTTGAGCAAGACGTTCAAGGGAATATGTCTCCCGTATCGGCAAGAAATAAGCAGACTTGGTTAATCTATCAACAATAACCCAAATAGCATTGATGCCTTGAGAAATCGTAGGAAGACCCGTAACGAAATCCATAGTAATGTGTTCCCACTTCCATTTCGGAATCTCAAGTGGTTGCAATGGACCCTTTGGCACTTGATGCTCCGCTTTTACACGTTGACAAGTTAAACACGTTAAGATAAACTTTGCAATCTCTCTCTTCATATTGTTCCACCAAAATGTATGTCGAAGATCACGATACATTTTGGTACTTCAAGGATGAATTGCAAATGGTGTATTGTGTGCGTCCATCATGATCTTGTACTTCAAATCAGAGTCGTTAGGAACACAAAGTCTGGAGTGGACTCGAAGTATTCCCTCTTCATCGATTCTCGCTTCCGGAATAGCACCTTTTTGTACTTTCTTCTTCATATGCATCAGCTCCGGATCGGTGGCTTGAGCAACCTTAACTTTTTCTATTAAAGTTGGCTCTATGCGTATACTTGACATCATCGCACTCGTTCCTGCATATGATCTTCTACTCAACGCGTCAGCTACCACATTTGTTTTTCCAGGATGGTATTAAATAGTGTGATCGTAGTCTTTCAATAGCTCGATCCAACGTCGTTGCCGCATATTGAGTTCTTTTTGAGTGAAAAAATATTTGAGGCTTTTATGGTCTGAATATATCTCCACTTTCTCCCAGTATAGATAGTGCCTCTAGATCTTTAGCGCGAAAACGACTGCTGCCAACTCTAGATCATGAGTAGGATAATTCCTCTCATATTCTTTAAGTTGTCACGAGGTATAGGCTATGACTTTCCCACGTTGCATGAGAACACATCCTAACCCTTTGCCTGAAGCATCGCTGTAGATAACAAATCCATCCGAACCAGATGGTATTGTTAGAACAGGTGCCAAAATAAGTCTCCTCTTAAGCTCTTGGAAACTCTTCTCGCATTCCTCGCTCCAAATGAATTTTATATCCTTCCGAGTTAGCTGAGTTAATGGAGTAGCAATTCGAGAAAACCCTTCCACGAATCTCCGATAATAACCAGCTAAACCCAGAAAGCTACGTACTTCAGTCACCGTCTTCAGTTGCTCCCAACTTTGTATTGCTTCAATCTTCGTCGGGTCAACAGATACTCCATATTTTGACACCACGTGCCCAAGGAATGCAACTTCCTCAAGCCAGAACTCGCATTTCTTCAACTTGGCATATAGTTTGTTTTCACGAAGCCTTTGGAGTACCAGCTTCAAATGGTGCTCATGATCTTCACGACTTTTGGAATATATGAGGATGTCATCAATAAAGACATCAACGAACTGATCCAAATAATCCTTGAATACTCGGTTCATCATATCCATGAAAGCCGCAGGAACATTGGTCAATCTGAAAGACATGACTAAGAATTCATAATGCCCGTACCGAGTTCTGAAGGCAGTCTTTGGAATATCCTCAGTTCTAATCTTCAGCTGATGATATCCAGAACGAAGATCGATTTTTGAAAAGAATTGTGCTCCTTGCAACTGGTCAAACAAGTCATCAATATGAGGTAGAGGATACCTATTCTTGATGGTGACATGGTTCAATTCCCGATAGTCAACACAAAGTCGCATACTACCGTCTTTCTTCTTTACGAATAAAATAGGAGCACCCCAAGGAGATGTACTAGGACGAATGAAACCGATGTCCAACAATTCCTGTAGTTGGACCTTTAACTCCTGAAGTTCAATAGGAGCCATTCGATATGGGGTTTTAGAAATGGGCTTTGTACCAGGTTCAAGATCAATAAAGAATTCAACTTCACGTTCTGGGGATAGACCGGGAAGTTCTTCAGGAAATACGTCAGGAAAGTCAATAACAACAGGAATATTATTCAATTTTGACGTGTCTTTATTCAAATCCATAACATGGGCTAAGAAAGCTTGACATCCGTTTTTCAATAAACGAATAGCTTTATGATTAGATATGACAGTGATTGATTTTAATGGTTTAGTTGCATGAATTCGAACAACAGGTTGATTAGGAATATGAAAACTAACAACCTTACGAAAACAATCAATTTTGGCATGATGAGTAGTTAACCAATCAATCCCTAAAATCACATCAAAAGCAAGTATCTTTAAAGAGATAAGGTCAACGGGTAATGTAATAGTGCCAACTTGGATTAGACAAGATTTATAAACAGTGGATGTGATGAAAGTTTCTCCTAACGGAGTTTCCACAGATAGGTCAAAGTCTAACTTCTCCGGAGTCAAGTTTAAATGTTGAGCACAAGCAGGAGAGATAAATGAATGGGTAGCACCGGTATCAAGTAAGGTATAAACTTCGCAAGAATTTATAAATAGCTTACCCGTGATCACCTCATTTGGGTTCCTCGTATTTTGACCAGTCACAACAAAAGCTCTTCCAGGAACCGTTGACTTTGACTTTTCTGGGACAGTCTTTTGAGTCACCGTCCTCGCTGAACTAGGTTTCGCTACCGTACAATCTCGAGCGATATGTCCTTTCTTTCCATAATTATAGCATACCTTGAACTGTTGTGGGCAGTTTGGACTGATATGTCCCTCTTTCCCGCATTTATAGCATATGACCAGTGGTCGTTCTCCTCCCTTAGAACCATTTGCTATCGGCACTGTCGTCTTTTCATGGTCGTTGTTAAATCTCCTCTTTTTAAAATCTCCTCCTGACTCGCTTCTTCTATTTTCATGGCCATGATTACCACCAGAGTGGTTACCATTTTTGTCCGTCTTTTTCTTTCTCCGCTGATTATCGTTGTTTTGTTGACTACTATCTCCGGTATGATCCTGATTGTGGTCCCTCGGTTGACCGTACTCGTTATCTCGCTCTAACAATTGAGCCCTGTTGACAACATCTGAATAGAGAGAAAATTTATGAGAAATGAGATATTGTCGTATGCCGGGTTTCAAACCTCTCAGAAACATCCGTGTCATACGTTCCTCATTCTCCACCAAATGAGGTGCAAACCTGGATAACTCTGCAAACTTTGCCTAGTACTGAGACACTGTCATGTTGTTTTGTTCTAATCTGATGAACTCCACTTCCTTCATATGACGAACACTTTTAGGAAAGTATTTGTCATTAAATAATTTCTGAAACGTCTCCCAAGACATACTGAGTGCGGCTGGATGGGTACGCTTCACAAACTCCCACCAGTAGTCTGCATCATTACGGAACATAAAGGTGGCAAATGGCACCTTCTGCTCCTCCGTGCATCCCAAGACATCGAATATCTTGGTGATTTGTTTGACCCACGTCTCCGCCTTAATCGGATCTGGCTTTCCCTAGAATTCTGGTGGTCCTAACTCCTTGAACTACTTGGCTGTGACAACCCGTGAATTGCTATCATTTCCTCTTGTATTTTGAACACGAGTCTCCCTCGTCTGATTTTGCATGAACTGCAAAAAGCTTCTAAACATTGCGTCGTTCTTCGTCTGATCAGTGGTGTTGTTCATAGGAGGAACATTGCCATCCTGTTGCACGTTCTCCTCGTTGGTAAGTACGGGCATCTCCACGATCTCATTTACTCCACTGTTAACATTCTCGGTTGTCATTCTTAAATTCTGCCATAAAATAAGGGTTAATTAAGCAAATCAATATATCACATAATATCCCTATATACTGACCAACTAACAAATAAGCTTAGGTAGGACACACTAGCGAATGATTTACTCGTCTTTCCCCTCCTAGTTCTATTCCTTGATCTCCGCCAGAGATCATATCCCTAAGCTCTGATACCAACTGTGACCCTCATGGTGCTTCAACCATAGCACCTCACAATGGTACCTATTAGTTTGTCATCGTAGAATGGCGTCCCTTACGGAGAGTCTGGCTTCAGTGCATCCCCCATCAACAGGAAGTCATCAACGAGAGGCTCGGGGCTCTTTACTTATAGCTCTGATAGCAACAGTGACACCCCCAAAACAGGTATACATCACCCATTCTGAGTTGTCAAATACATGGTATAGAATTAACTACAACTTTATTATTACAACATATAAACTGTGAGTTTAAATACAGATATTGACATCTAGACAATATCCACACACAAATAAATCCTCATCATAATTATTGATACATTATTTTATAAAAATAGTGAGGACTACTAAACAACTCTCTCTAGAACCATCAATTCATACCCCGATTCGTACTCGCTACATTCTCGCCTTCTGGGAAGAAAAATGGAATAAAAAGGAAAAGGGTGAGCTCAACTAGCCCAGTAAAGAATATTATAACTAAGATAATATACAAGAAATTATCGTTGGTCTTCAACAGGGAAAAATCTGAGAGAATACATTAAACAACAAGTTTTAGATCAATATTCGCAGCGGAAAATATTAATTCATAGAAGAGTTACGTAGAGGATGAAATCTACTAATGTCTATGAATTTAACAGTCCATCAACAGTATTTTTATCCCTGTAACATCAATCAATGCACATCTTGAATCATATATTCATCCTTGGACTACAGGCCAAGGATATTCATCTGTTGGTCATGTCCATCTAAACACCTGTTCATCTTTGCACTACGGGCCAACGATATTCATCAGAAATCATTCATCTTTGCACTACAGGCCAAAGATATTCAATAATATCATCATTTAAGACTAAAGATGATGAAAAATATTTTTAAAGAAACGAATCCAGTGAAACAAAATGACAAGGATTAAGGATTCGTACTTTGTTTTATCCATGTCCAAAAATACCTCAAAAATAATCATAGTGGTGTAAAATTCAAGAATGATCAAAACATGGATACAATCAAAGCTAGTATCCACAATAGTTATTTTAGACGAAAAAGGAAAATTTTCATTTTTCGATGAATAATGTCGTATTCGTGAATAGTGTCGTATACGTGAATAGTAACTCCGACACCAAAAGTTCCAAATTTGATAAAAACTTCAGATCAATATTTCAGCATAATGATATTGAAGAAATAATATCATTACAAAAAAAAATAATATCCCTTACCTCGAAAGATCAATACTTCTAGTTGAAACGCCGGATATTGGCTATGACTTGAACTTGCATCGTATAGCAATACTCAAAGTATACTCAAAATACTCACAAGAATACGCTCGATAATATAGAGAGAGAAAACTTCAGTTTCTGGTGTGATTTTCAATTCTAACTTAAGCACCCTATTTATAGGAAAATGCTTAGAACACAAAAGCAGAAAATTTAATATAATATTAATATATTATATATAAATTCATACGCACACATAATTTGCCCAACATCAGCCATCAACCCACATGTTAAATGAGTCCCAACAATGAAAAAAACGTTTTTATAATTAAAAATATTTTAAACTTCCAAAAATCAATTATTTCGGAGCTTTGGAACTTCAATAATTCACAATAAATAGCCCTTTTGTCAAAAAATTTGAAACTCGCAATTTTCCATAGGAAATTCCATTATCTATAACTTTGCAGAAGGAAGTTTTTCCAAATTCCCAACAGAAAATGACCGAAATCCATAAACGTGCGATTTTACAGGCTATAATCAAATTTCAGTCAATAAATGGGTCCACAGACATGTTTAACATGTTTTAAACATTTATTGCAACAAAAATACTCTTTCTCCTCGTATACTCATATATCCCACATTCATTATAAAAATATCACCATTATTATATTATTAAAATATAATAATATATTTAAATAAATTATTTTATCAGAAAAAGATAAAATATTAATTTTCAACAATTGTCACATTAAAAATTTTCTCCATCTATATCCACATAAAATCAATATTTTCCTCATCATATAAATCAATAATTAATTATTCACAAATAATATTACAGAATCACAATACTGACAACTAGGCCGTTCCCAGGATAGAGGGGGCTTTCCAATAAGGATTTCTCCTTACTGGCGCGCAATTAGGTGACCAAACCACTTCTTAGATAGAACTTTCTAGACAGTGCCAATAATGTTATCCAATAATATTATTCAGATAATATGAATTATTGCTCCGATAATAAAAAATACTGTGTAATGACATTTACTGAAACAACAGCAATATAAAATATCAACGCAGCAATTATTAAATCAATAAAATAAAATACTGAACAGTAATTACTGTAACCATTATTGAGTAGTGTCTTCTTACGTAAGAATCAATAATTGTTGCAATACCGTGTGCTACTGTGTTTTAACCACCAAGTATTTTAACAGTATTAACGGTAACAACTACGCCGTTATTTTTAAACAACTTATATTTGTCGTTTTCTTCATCCAATCGCTTTCCGTTATGGGGCCCACACAAGGCTGCGCCGTCGTATGAATATTCTCCGATAGTAAGAATATTCCACGACCAAACGAATATTTTATAATCACATGCTTATTTGAAATATTTGCGTATTTTACCCATAACAATCCTTATTAATCATATCAACCCTTACTATTTTAAAATAATAATTAGAGGAAATTTAATTTAATTTATTAATTATTTGGGGTCTTACATTATCAGTTCGGGAGGATGTTGATCCGTCCCGAAGGAAGTTATCTGTTCGGGGAGGACGTTGATCCGTACTGAAGGAAATTTACCCGACCTTATACCGTCATCTGACCTTTTATCCCCAAATGTAGACAGCTGAAGACATGATGAAGCCGATGTAATATAGTATGTGGCAAACTACAATTATCCGAAGAGGATTGTTTTTGCCCGAAGTGGGTTGTTGCCCAAATGTCAAGGGAGAGCCGCCAAAAGTCCAACAAAGTACGAATTTTAATTGCCTCCAGTCTCTTATTTATAAGGAACTTATAAATAAGAGAGTATTCAAAAAGTCTCTTCGGAATTTTTATCCTCGGGATTTGTATCCTCGAGATTTGTATCCTCGAGATTTTTATCCTCGGGATTTTTATCCTTGAGATTTGTATCCTCCGAATTTTTATCCTCGCAGATGAGCACGTTAACACATGTATAAGAATTGAATCCTTTAATTTCCTCCAGTTCGTGGTTGATGATGAAACCGAAGCCGCCTTTAAAGCACTTCAATGATATAAAAGCTTAAACTTTTATCTCTGCACTGGCTGAATTCGTTATTGGTGCGGTGACTCAGCACCAATTTATCATCCCCTGGCCTAAAGTGTTAATGTTTAGATTTTACATGCATCATGTGAATACTACCACTACATGCATAATATAAGTGAGAGAATATGTAAAGTTGTATCAATAATCAATTACGATCATGCTTCAATTGCTATTGACATAATACATATATACATACGTAGAAGTATATATTTAATTTAATAAAAAAGAATCACTTATCTCCTTCGGTGAATCGGTGATTTTAAATCTACACTAGAACAAGTGTCTTGTTAAGTTTTCCACAGACGACGCCAATGTTAACGCCTGACGAAATCGCCCAAAACAGCAAGCCAAAATAGCGCCAACGGTTAATTGAGTAATTATTGTGAAATCAAACTCACGAAATACATTCGCATAAAAATAAATAAAGAAATATAAAGTATGAACACAAGAATTTACGTGAAAACTCAATTGGGGAAAAACCACGAAGAGAGAGTAATCCACTATAATAATATTGGGAGTACAAGTTGTGTATTTGTGTTGTAACTCTTGTGCCCTATGATATTCTCTTCTTTCTGTCCTTTTCAACCCTAGTTTGTAGCCATATATATAGAAGTAACCTCCACATGCATCCAACTAGGAGAATGATTACTTATCCCTCCAAATAAGGAAATACAATCCTTCTTAATAAGGATTCTCTCCTTGTCAAAATAAATATATTATGGGTCAACACCAAATTTAGTCCATTAAATAAATTAGGTTTCACATTGGCTAGACCCAAATAATTACACTCCAACAAAATAATTAACATGTTTTTTCTTAATTAGCTCTAGCTTACTGATGATTATTGTCTCCTTGATTAATTGTGAATTTATATATCCGATTCAGTTACATATTCTGCAGATCCTTAAGAACCTCATGGCCAACATAGAGGAACATCATGTACCTAGATGAATATTGTAGATAATAAACAAGAGTGTTGATATTATCTAAAAATATATGTAAGTGTCATATAAAAAAATTACTTGGATTTAGCAAGTAGCAACAGCCAAGATCCGTCACAAGTCTTCATTTGTCGTTATTGTAACTGTAATGATAATTGTAGCAATATTTTGGCAAAGCCATTTTTAACCTACTAGGTGACGGAATGCAGCGGAACTAAAATCCGTCGCAATTGGTAGTTTGGTACCTTTAGAGGACTATTTCATTGTGCTCAGGGGCAAATTTGTATATGGGGCAGCATAAGCGACTATCTGTGCTAGATTTTTTTATAGGTATAGAGAAATGACACATGTAAATTAATAAATTTAAGGTGGCAGGTTAATGGAAGAGTTAAATTTAGAGAGGGCAAAAAAAATTTATAAACCAATTCTAAATACAAATACAAATGCAAAAATCTTAGTTTTAAGGCTTGGTGAAATATTAAAAGTATGTTTTGTATACTTTTTGATTTTGAATGTTCATTAGTGTGTGAACTGTGAAGGATTGTTTGATTCAAGTTTTTTTTTTGTTATTAATTTGGTTGACTATGGTTACTGTTTGTTTAGTCTAATTGGGTTTTTGTTTTTGAGTTGTTAGATCTTCAATTGAAAATGGAATCATTTTTGTTGAGTAGATTATGTCTTTTATTGTGACAACTTATAATGATTTTGCCTTATTTTATAATGGGAAATAAAAAATGAAAAATGATTGAGTCTTTAGCAGCGCCTCATTTCTACTTTACTTCCCTGCATCTAACTAATGGACTCTGTATAATTTTTAGTATTCTGAGTATAAATTTTGGACGTTTTGTTTCTCTTATTTCAAGTAAAACTTATTTGAAATAAAAAGATACCAAAATTAGTTTATACTTTAAAATTAATTCATGATTTTATTTGAATATAGAAAGCAAATTTGGTTTGAAACTTTGAGTATTAATTTGTAGAATCATTCAAATTGAATTATTACGAGTAACCAAAATAAGTTTCTAAATTGCATCTAAATGTTTTTTATTTAAAATTCCTTTTTTAGTTTGGATTATAAATATTTATTACAATTTGTAAACATTATTATGATTAGTTCAAGTTTTCTTTATTTAACTTGAACAAAAAAATTAGTTAAAATTCGTCTCTACTGAAAAAAATTCTTAGATCCGTGTTGGCTACTCTCTACATTATAATACAACCACTACACATTTTAATATTTCTAAAAGAAAATTTATATAGGAATGTTTTTCTTGTGGCACATTATAAGCACATAAACAGCCACCAAATTAATACTCCAACATATAATTAGCTAGGTTAGCTCAAATGTAAGATTCTTCATGACAAAAAAACAATTCTGATCCTTGAACAGTATTATTGTACAATAAATTAATAAATGATTAAATAAAAATTCATGTCAGAGAGGTGAGATGATTTTGGTTTCAAGTTTGTCGACATGGTTATACAAACAAGAAAACGTGCATTGCAGGAATATATGTATAGATGCAATTTCTTTACCCCTTTTCAATAATAATACAAAAATCTTAAACAACTAAGTCAACCAGTATAATAACAATGATAATAAATGCAACATAATCTCTGTATCATTTATAAATTTTGTGAATTTTAAGGATGTTGTTTCATGTTTAATTATTCACAAAAATAATACCTTAAGATCTATTCAGTTTAACGTAACGTAATTAGCCTATGAATTAATTCCATTATAATAATAAAAAAAAACTTAATATCGTTATGTCATTTTATACTAAATTTTGTAGAAAAAAAAAGAACAAAATAAAACTGAGTAGTTTTGATTGCACGTAAGAAACAAATGTATATTGGCCTGCAGGCACCTATGTTTACTTTCTTTTTAATTTATATTTCTAAAATATATATATATATATATATATATATATATATATATATATATATATATATATATATATAGCTGGTAAAAGAAAGGAAAGATGGGTAAGTGACACTATCCTTTTTAACTCCATGTCCGAAACCAATATTATAATAAGGGAATGTTGTTGTTATCAATTGTATTGTATATTTGGCAGCTTTGAACTAATTAATTAATAGAGTTTATTTAGCAGCTCTATCTTCTATCTTGCTGATGCTTCTGGCCTTCTTGAATTGTTTATCCGATTCATCTAAAGGTTCTGCTGATCTTTGAGAATCTCATGCATGGCCTAATTAAAAATTATATAAAACATGTCTTTCATAATAAATAAGGAAAAGTCTTGGCAGACAGGAATTCTAGATAGGAAAAATGGACATTTTCCAAATTTTTTTTTTGCTTGTGACTCAAAAAATATATAATATTTATTCCAACAGGAATTTTTATAAAATATAGTATTTTAAGTGTAATTTAGATACACTGGCGGAGCTATGTAGGGGCTAGGGTGGGTTCTAGCCCGGGTGGACTTTTTGATAAATATTTAGTATTTATATATCTTAATAGCCCAACCTAATTTTCATAAGTCATGTTCCTTTACATCACATGTCTCATGTTAATTGTTATCCGCCCATTCCATATATTTTCCTTTTCTCTAAACTACTTCAAACCTTTATCAATTGCTTTTGGTTTTCGGGTGAAACTAATAATGGAATGAAAGCTGCAAATTGAATTGGGAAGGAATTGAAGCTTATTTTCGGCAAGAGAAAACTGATTTTGGCCAACATCAATGCAGATGATAAGAATTTTCATAAAAGGTACAACATAAGTTTTAGTTCATTTTAAAATTAAAGTCATAGTGTCGATTTTGCTATGTTAGTTATATGCATTTGTGAATTGTTTGTGGAAATGGGAATATATATGGTGGGTGCCAGGTGGAGTAATAAGGAAAAAGAATTAAAAAAAAATTGGCTTAATTATTTCTAAATGGTTATGAGATCTCTCTTTTAAAGTTATGCACTTCGCTTGTTTGATTAAATTCCTCTTAGAGTCTGTGAAGTTTTAAAAGTGAAAACTTGATATTATTGTAAGCAAGAAAGCTTATGTTTATAAAATATATGTATCTCAAGTGGCTTAACTGAATTAGAAATGGTTTAGAAGTAAGTTTAAATGAATTGAGTAATTTTGGTTTGGATAGAAAACTGATGTAGCTGAGCAATTTTGAGCCCATATAGAACTTGTGTGAAACATTTATTTGGACTGATATATATTTTTTTAAAATAGTATGTCATACCTTCAATAACATGTTAAAAATTGGTTCCAATTGAATGTGTATAGGCTGAGTTAGAAAATTGTAAAGTGGCTACGAAAAAATGCAAAATTTGGAAATTATGGGCAAAAGCCTAGCACTGAGATAGAGCGCCGCTGCTCTGGTCCCATGCTCCAGTTTTTAATTCTTGTTCCGATTTTGTAGCCCAGGATGAAATTTTTTCCTGGCTCCACCCTTGTTTAGATACATATACAAATACATGGTTATACAGACTGTATAACCCTGTATTTGTATATGTATCTAAATTATACTTAAAACATTATATTTTATAAAAATTTCTGTTGGAATAAATATTATACATTTTTTGAGAGTCACAAGCAAAAAAAAAAAATTTAAAAAATGTCCAATTTTCCTGTCTAGAATTCTTGTCCGTATAGAACTACTCAATAACTAAACAAGATTAAAATAAATGACATGCGATATACTCATGTTCATCAAATTGTGACTAATCTTGTATCTCATACACTATATAGTAATTCACACACTCAATATGTTTATATAATAACTAGAAAACCTTAACCCATAAAACTCAAAACATTGTTAGACAAATTCAAAACCGGGGGCTATTAATAAATCTTCAAATTTAAATACACGTGATGTTTGGCTTCCAGAGCGCTACCTTCTATGACCCCGTTCGCTCACCGGTAAGCGGCCGGGGTAGCCGCTCACTCACTAAAGAGTGAGATCTCCAACTACGTACCATGTTATAGCAGTCGTTGGTCCACTAAAACATGAACAAATCCTAACATTATGTGACTACTGGCCGTTGCAAATGGTCTTCATCCATCTGTCTATGTGATGATAAATATTTTTGTAAAATATATATGGGTTGCATATTATTTTTTTTTTTTGAGACGGATGATGAAAATTTTCGGCTTAATTATGATTTGGTGGTCAAAGATTTTTTTTCCTTTTTGTTAAATTGCATTCAAATTAATCGTGCAAATTGGATACCTCTTTGTAGTTGCTGGTCTACCAAGTACAATACCAATTAAATGTTTATATAATAGTGAAAAGTTAAAAATAAAAATAAAACATTTTTTTCTTTGTTTTGCTCATGCAATCAGAGAGTGGACTAGCTTCCATGTACATAAAGTTAGGTAGCTTAATAGTGAGATTCTTCATGACAAGAAAAAACAAGTGTATATGATTCTTGAACATTATGATTCCTCTTTGTACCATAATTAATTATCAACATAAAAATTTAAGCCAGATATGTGATGATTTTGGAGTCAAGTTCTCCGACATGAAATAAACAAGGAAACAATCAACCTACACATAATTATATGCATGCAACTACTTTGTGCCCTTTTTAATGTATAATACGAGAATCTCAAATGTATAATATACTCCTAATTTCGATGGTAAGTAACCAATTAGCGGCCTGCCTTTCAAATTTCTAGCTACATTTGTGTCAATCCGTCGCTATAAGTATTGAAGTAATATCAAGCATCAGACCAATTAAGTATCCCCATATATTCAGTACTTTTTGGCACACCTAACGCCTTCCAAACCGCTTTAGAAGCATCAACAATATTGTTACTGACTTACTGCACATAGGCTGGTAATCATGGTCAGCGTCGCAACCCTTAGCAGAATCGCACTCAGTCAACTTAGTCTTGTTATAACAAAAGCAGCATGCCAGAATAATTCAAAGAAAAACTTCATTACTAATAATACCCAAGTTAACACAAACAAAGCATATTACATATTTATTACACAACACGATCATAAACAAAATTTATGACGCATTAACTATTACATGATATGATGATAAACAAGATTGATCACGACATATTAGAAAATCATATATATCTCTCTACTAATTAAGCATCGGTCCAAGTGATATCATACTCGCCCACATTCCCATCCAGACCTAAGGCTTTCCACACAGCTTTTGAAGCATCAACAACATTATTAGGACAAGGAGGCTGATAATCATGCTCATTGTCACACCCCATAGTAGAGTCACATTCATCGACAACAGTAGCGTCTACACTTCTCCCATTTGCACTTATGGTGATTTTGTTAAGACACCTCGACCCTCCATTGTACCATCCAGTTGAAAGTGCGACAACTGGAGTGTCATCGTCGTGATATTGGTTGTCACATTCAGATGGACCGCCACCGTCTCCATTCTTTTGGAAACTATTTAAAGTGAGTGTTGCCTTAGTGTTGCCATTTTGGTTTACCGGAGGTGAACATTTGTAGGTCGTGTAAAGCTTGCCTTGAACACAACAATCGGAGCCATTTTCTTGGTTGCATTGGTTTGGAGGTGGTTTTGTTCCCCTGATTTTCCCACTCGGGCTACAACCTTGAGCATGTGTAACTAAACCAGTGATCAGCAATACCAGAAGAGATGCTGCTGCTAAGTAATTGTAGTTCTTCATTTTCTCTGATTTTTGCTTAGCAAGTGTTTTTGATATATATGATATTGAAATTGAAGAGAGAAAGGTATAATTTATAAGGTTTTGGCCTTACAAAATGACAAGTTTGTGATCATATTTAAAAAAATTGCTAGACTGGCATCTTTAATTTCTTCTTTTTATTATTATTTTTTTTTCCTTTTTTGTAATGATCATGCACTTGGTCCAACAAAGTGTTCTTGTGATTTTCTAGGATTCTAAATTCCTTTTGTGGTTAATCAGGATGACAAATTGAGAATCACTAGCCTTTTGAACATAGTTTTGTGCTCAGAAGTTGTCTTTTTTAGAGATTGAGCCTTCATGTTTTGTACTGTGGACCTGTTTTATGAAATGAAGTTCTTTATTTTTATTAAAATATAGAAATCTAACAGTTTAGGAGACTAGTTTAGATGTAATTATGTAAAGGACAACAAAGTCCTGCTAATCTTTTTTCAATTAAAAATGAATCAAGCTTGAATTATATTATCAGTTTTGCTTGTATTCTAATTATGCTTATTATTTTCCTTAATGAAGGAGCGAAAAGAAAGGAATTAAGCTGTACATATTCTTCCCTTCATTCTGATTTTAACAACCCTTTAGAGGTTGGATCATTGGATATTTTCCAGACACTTAACTTTTGTCACTTTTATGACCATAAAGTATCACAAATTACACTTACATGAGTTCTTCTTGTTGTTGAACTGGTTTGAATAAAGATTGAGCCATCTGATAAACTCAATGACTAAAACCCATGTCCATGTCTGGCTTTTGCCTAGAAAATATAATTAGTACTATGAAAAAGACGCGCCATGAGGATGAAACTTAAAGATTTCTCATATTTGCAGTCTGGTATCCAGCAAAACAAAGCAATTATAAGTTAACCTCTAAACAATTCTTTCATTCATGTGATTTAAGCAAGAGGAATAACTATATGTCAGCTAATATGAAAACATTCCTTTGGAAAATTAATAAACCCACACTTTATAAAATGGAGGGGTTTACAGAAAAAGGTGATATAAGTAAATTATCACCCTACTTGTATCCCTCAAAAGAAGCTGCAATTTTATGGCAAAAATACAAAATTTAAGTCAATTTGTGCTGATTGTCACATTTTATTTGATAACCTTGCTAAAATTACTTTGGAAATTTTGTTATTTAATTAAGAAACAGAAGATACCAACAGGATTCCAATTTAGCCTAGGCCTCGGGCCGTGGCAGATTTGTTGAAAAAGATGTGCGTGGAGTGTTCTAAATTCGCATGCGTACCCTTCAAATGCTTTTCAGCAAAAACCACATGAACTTTCCATTGGACTATATATAAGACCATCAAATTTTTTATCTGGATTAGTAGAGTTTTCATATTTGAGCACAAATTTGGCTTTTTGTTTGTGCAAACAGTATATATAATGCCCAAATCCTTAATCCTTTCTGCATCCATAATCTAAGGAAAAGAAACAAAATTACACAAATTAAAGAGAATGAAGAACATCAGCTTAGGAGCATCTGCTATTATATTTCTCATTTTCCTTGTCACATTTTCTCTAGAGGTTGATGCTCAGTCTTGTAAGCCCATTGGCAAAATTAGGGGAAGAAAACCACCTCCAGGACAATGCAACCGCGAGAATGACTCTGATTGTTGTGTTCAAGGTAAGTTTTACCCCACTTATAAATGCTCACCTGCAGTAACTGGCAACACGAAAGCAACTCTCACCCTAAATAGTTTCCAAAAGGGCGGAGATGGTGGCGGTCCATCAGAATGTGATAACCAATACCATGATGATGACACTCCAGTTGTGGCACTATCGACTGGATGGTACAAAGGCGGATCAAGGTGCCTTAACAAAATCACGATCAGTGCTAATGGACGAAGTGTAGATGCCATGGTTGTCGATGAATGTGACTCTACTATGGGATGTGATGATGACCATGACTATCAGCCTCCGTGTCCTAATAACATTGTTGATGCATCTAAAGCTGTGTGGAAAGCCTTAGGTGTGCCTGAAGATAACTGGGGCGACTTGGACATTACTTGGTCTGATGCTTAGCCAAGCTTAGAGCTTGCATTTCAATTTCTTGACAATCTTGTTTCTGTCATGGTGTGCATTTACTTGTGATTGTATGATATGTAAGTTAAACTGTGCAGTGAAATTATCTACTCAACTATACTGTAATGAATTTCTTATAGGATTTCCAAAACAAACATATATATAGTAGAATCACCACCCCATAAACGTCAAATGGTTTTTCTTTTCTTTTATAGCTGAAAATTTTGGCATAATCCTTTACAAATTTACATCATCATGACTCACAATTAGGTGCGGTTTGGTGCGGTTTGAAGCTCAAACCACACACGAAACCGCTTAGGTGCGGTTTGAAAATTTTAAAACCGCACATGAAACCATTTGTGATTGGTGCGGTGCGGTTTTGAACCGTGCGATTTGGTTTTATTTGGTGCGGTTTCGGTTCCAAAACCAATTGAAACAACAAACCAGTCAAATAATTAGTGAATGAGCAAAATCATTCACACAAACGTATTATGCAGTGAACACAATCATGGAACTAATTTAGCAAAATAGATCCAGGCATCAACAATTATATGGTTAATTAAAACTATCTTATCAAATTTGATTTAGGAAATATCAGGCCACTCTTGATTTGCAAACATAATTGATACTATTTATTCTTCATTCAACCCTGCAATATATGTTTTCTAAAATAAAATGAGGAGAATATTTTATAGTAGAGAAATTATATATACTTGTAGCAAATTTGAGAAAACATGATTATTATTTTGTGCGGTTTCGGTTTTATGCGTGCGGTTTTGACTAGTAACCAAACCGAAATCGTAAATTTGGTTTTTCAACCCACCTAAAACCGCCACATACGTCGGAACCGTTGATGCGATTTTAATTGGTGCTGTTTGTACGATTTTTGGTGCGATTTTTATTCCAATTTAGTTCTTTGCTCAACTCTACTCACAATCACATATATATGGTTTAGTACATAAAAAAACAAAATTATTGTCTAATTATCCATTCGAAAGGGCAGTGGCTTCCTCAAGCAGGAATGAGACAGAAGAGATTTTATCCTTTATGATTGTTAAAATTTCAGAGACAGAAGGCCTGAGGCTAGGCGAACGATGAAGGCACAAAGCCGATAGAGAAACCATAGCACTGACCTCTTCCAAGTCAAATGTTCATTCTCCTAGTTATATATGTTGATGCTCAGTCTTGTAGGCCAAGAGGCAAAATATTTCCTGGAAAGCCTTAGGTGTACCTGAAGATAACTGCAGAGTTGGATCTTACATGGACCGATGCTTAGAAACTATATGTTGTCCAATGAAAATATTGTTAGATATTTTCAAATTTGAAAAGTATATAATAAATATATTATATGCTGCAATTAAAATTAATAGATGTGTTGGTTCAATTGATTTGGTTTGAAAGATTATAACTCTTTGAACAAGAAGAAATTATTCGGACAAGAAATGTATTAATTGATTCGGGCTAAAAAGCAATTGAATCAATGCAATAATTCGGGATGAAATAATTAAATTGATGTAATGGTTCAAATTGATAAGATCATAACTCATTACAATGGTTCAACATATCCTTTCAAATGAATATATCTCTAAAATAAAGAATACTTTTACAAAAGAATGTATCTTTCAAAAGGATATTGATATCTTCAAAAGGATACTAAGAATCCTAAAAATAGATTATAAATTCACCCATGTTTGGTACTTAAAAAATCATTCCAAATCATTCTCAAGTTCTTAAAAAAATATCATTATAATATTATTTTTCTTGCTATAATATTTTTTTCTCTTATTTATAGTTTTACACTAGATTTGTTTCTACACAACAAATTTTAGTACATAATAAAAGATGTGTTTATCTTATCTTAGGAGACTAATTTGTAGTAACCTTGTGTAACAAAAATAAAGGACGAATATAATCTTAAGAAAATAGTTGTCAACCATTTGATTCAGGTGGTAATATTGTTTTTTTACAACAAACTACAAAACGGGTTTCAACAATCTTAAGACTATATTAACAATGGAGGAAAAAAATATAAAAAATAGCTTGAATCAAATTAACAAACTCGAGAATTTTGATGGATTATACTTCAGACATTGGAAGAGAAAAATATATTTTTGTTTAACGGCACTAAAACTCTCGCATGTGTTGAATGAAGAGAAAATGGAAGAAAAATAAAATTAGACATCAGTAGAAATGAAGATTCAAATAAAATGGGAACAAGATAACTTCATGTGTAAATGGTACATTCTAAATCACTATCCAATTCATTATACGATGTGTATAAAGTCAAGTTCATAAAAAAGATGGCAAGGTAATTAGGATATCGACAATAAGTACAAAAGACGCTGAAAATAAAAAAATTTCTAGTAAGTTCATTATTTGATTATCAAATGATAGATAACAAATCTATTATGTTGCAAGTATATAAACTTCAAATTATTATGAATCAAATTGATCAGTCGGAAGGTCATAGCCTTGACGAATGGTTTCAAGTTTTGACAATCATTTCAAAGTTACCATTTTGGTGGAAAGATTGTCGAATTAGGAATTAATTAAAACAAAAGAAAGATGCAATGACTATGCAAGAACTTATTAAATTTCTCCAAGCTGAAGAGAATTCTCGGAACATGGATAAATTAGAAATTAATAGAAAATAAAAGTTCTAAAACTCTTGTCATAGAAAATGCATCTAAACCAAAGGGCAACAACAAAACAAAGTTTGGTGGTCAAGATAACACTTTCGGAAATAAAAATCGACAGGTACTTGTTGGAAGTGTGGTAAGTCAGGACACTTCAAGAAACAATGTATTTTGTACTTGAAGTAAAGGCAACAAAAGAATGACCAAACAATTATGGTAGACAATGAAGATATTGTTGCTATGATTATAGAGACTAACATGGTTGGAATTGACATAAAATGGTGGATCGATTTTAGAGAAACTAAGCATATTGTCAATCATAAAGTAATGTTTAAAGTTTATGAACCTATAAAGGATAGTCAATAATTATTCATGAGAAATTCATCAACTGCAAAAGTGATAGGTAAAGGCAAGGTGGTTCTCAAGTTATCATCCGGGAAGACAATCACTTTTAATGATGTTCTTCATATTTCAGAAATTAGGAAAAACCTAGTATCTGATAGTCTTTTAATTAAACAGACATGACATAAAGTCTTCTTTGATGTTAATTGTATTATATTGTCCAAGGGTGGCATGTATGTTAAAAAAGGATATGAATATGATGACATGTACAAACTAAATGATATTAATGAAAATTCATATTTTATTTATATGGTTTCTACTTTTGATGTTTGGCATGCTAGATTAGGACATGTAATAAAAGTATGCATAGCATGAGTAATCTTATTTTAATTCCTAAGATTAATTTTTCTGATTTAAAAAAATGTAATATATGTGTTAAGTCTAAAATTGCCAAGAATTCTTTTAAAAAATTAATTAGAAAGAAATTCACAATTATTAGAATTAATTCATTCTGATATTTGTGAATTTGAGGGGATATTAACTAGATGAGGTAAAAGATATTTTATAACATCTATAAATGATTGATTTAGATACACTCAAGTTTATTTTTTAAGGACTAATTAAAGATGAGGTTTTAGAAAAATTTAAAATCTACAAGGATGAAGTTTAAAATTAATTAAATCGAAGAATTAAAATTCTTAGATCGGATAGAGGAGGAGGAGAAGTAATGATTTTTTGTGACAATTATGGTATAATTTATCAAACTAAAACCTTTTATTTATATTCCTCAATAAAATGAAGTGGCAGAACGAAAAAATAAGATGCTTGAAGAAATGATTAATCCATTACTTCTTACTTTTTGTTTGCCTAAAAATTTATGGGGAGGAAACAATATTAATGACAACTTGTTATATATTTAATCGTATACCTCATAAGAAAACTCACATTACACCTTATGAATTTTGGAAAAAGAGAAAACCTTCTCTTGACCATTAAAGGAGTGTGGATGTAGGGCATTAGTAAGGTTAACTGATCATAAAAGGCCTACACTTGGAGTTAAAGTAATCGAGTGTGCTTTTATAGGCTATGCACAAAATAACAAAGCCTATAAATTCTTGACCATGGAATTCACAGATTCTATTAGCCAAAATATAATTTTGGAGCCTAAAGATGTTAAGTTATTTGAGAATTCATTCTTTAGGAAAAGGTCAAGAGAAGACTTTGATAAAGAGAATCAAAGAATAATTCATCATGAAACAAATGATAAAATGGAACTTACTATATCTACTGAAGAAATAGAACCAAGAAAAAGTAAGAGAGTGAGGATAGAAAAATCTTATGGCCCTGATTTCTACATGTACCTAGTAGAAGGAAACATGAATGATAATGTTTCTTCTAGTGTTGTTGTGACTAAGCATGATTCTAGTGATAGAGATCCATTGAGTTTTAGAGAAGTTATATCCTCTCAAGATTCAGATTTTTGGCAATTAGTCATTAATGATAAAATGGATTCTTTCATGGGTAACAAGATTTGGGTCTTGGTGGATTTACCTTACAGCCCATTGGTTGGAAATGGATTTTTAAAAGGAAAGTAAATTGGATGGATCCATAGAAAAGTATGAAGCTAGACTGGTGGCCAAAAAGTTTAAGCAAAAGGAAGAAATTGATTACTTTGATACATATGCTCCAGTAGCAAAAATTAGTACCATTAAGTTATTAATTGCATTAGTATCAATTCATAAACTTGTTATACACCAAATGGATGTTAAAATTGTTTTTCTAAATAGTGATATTTTAGAAGATGAAGTTTATATGAAACAACCAAAAGAGTTTATTTTGAAAGAACAAGAAATAAAAGTTTGTAAACTTGTTAAATCGTTATATGGCCTAAACAAATACCTAAGCAGTGGCATGAAAATTTTGATCAAATGATTGTTTTCAATGGATTTAAAATAAACGAATTGGATAAATGTATTTATTTCTAATTAAGTTTAGTAAAGGTTTTGGTGTTATAATTTGTTTATATGTTGATGATATACTTATTTTTTGATACTAGTGAAAAGGTAATATTAGAAACTAAAGAATTTTTGGTTGCTACATTTGATATGAAAGATATGGGGGAGGCTAATGTAATTTTAGTTATTAAAATAGTGCCATCTTAAAATATCATTTCTTTAACTCATCAGTCTCATTATATTGAGAAGTTGTTAAGAAGTTTAATCATGAGAATTGCAAGATAACTTCTAACACATATGACCATATTGTAAAGTTATTTACAAATAAAGTGAATAGCATATCTCAATTAGAGTATGCAAGTATAATCAGTAGTCTAATGTATGCAATGCAGTGTATTGACCTAATATAACATTTACGGTTGGAATATTGAATAGGTTTACTCATAATCCAAGTCAAGTTCATTGGGATGCAGTATCTAAGATACTTAAATATCTTAAAGGTACAATGAATTATGCATTGTGTTATATAGGATACCCCGTTGTGGTAGAAGGGTCCACGGATGCCAACTGGATAACTGATTCGAATGAAAAAAAGTCTACAAGTGGATATATATGCACTTTAGGATGATGGGAAGTTTCTTGGGGTTCCAAAAAACAAACTTTGATAACACATTCAACTATGAAATCCGAGTTTGTTGCATTATCAGTTGCTGTAAAAGAAGTCGAATGGCTTAAGGATTTATTATTTGAGATAATACTTTGGCCCAAGCCATTGAAAACTATCTTAATATATATTGTGATAATGAGGCGGCATTATCACGGTCTTACAATAAGGTTTATAACGAAAAGTTTAGACATATAAATTTAAGACATAGTTATGTAATGGAACAAATCAATAAAAGGGTACGTTGTTACCTTTAACCGTGTCAAGTCAAAAGAAAATTTGACAAATCCTTTTATAAGAGGCCTAAGTAATGATGTAATATGTAAGACTTTCAGGAAGATGGGTTTAAAGTCTTTGAATTAGAGGTAACTTACACTACAAAAATATAGGTCACTAACGACGGGCTCAATAGCGACGGCACAATACCCGTCGAGAATAATGTCAATGGCGACGGTCTAGCCGTCATCCATGATTGTCGTCGGTAATGATCTTTTTTTGGCGCCACACATTCCCAGGGGAGGTAAAACCTCATTGGCGACGGTAAAATATTTTTAGCATCGACAGTACTATCGTCGGTAGTGACTCAATAGCGACGGGGACATTATCGACAGTAAGTGCCGTCGATAATGATAATTAAAACCCTTCTCCGACGACGGCAACAAATCTTTTTATAAAATTTCCCTCTCTCTATATTTCTTTCCCTCTCAAATTCAGCCATTTTCGTTCTTTAATTTCCCCACTGAATCTCAAATTCGGTTGATTGATTCTCTAAATTAGTTCACCCATTTGCACATTTTGCCCATTTCTCTCATCCTTGTTCCAACCCCTCCCCTTATCCATTTCGGCGCCGCTGCAATCGGGGCCTCTGACCGGACCTCCAGTCGTACTTCCAGTCATTTCGTCACTGCAACTTCAGAGGTTTACCTTCACATGTACAGGGATTGGGTTGGTTTGTATTGGTACACTCATAAACATGTAAGATTTCAGCTGTACTTCCGGCCAGTTCTCCCTACTGTTGTTTGATACTTAAGATTTTTTTCTTCTATTTTTGATTCCACATGCATTTTATTTTTCCTGTAGGGCTTTCTGATTCAGTTTTTCCCTAGGGTTTCCATGAGTTTAGGTTGCTTACACATTCTATTAATGATTATATAGTTTCATATTTTCTGTTTCATCTCCTCTTTAATTTATTTAGGTTTAATTAAGTTGGGTATTTAATATGAAACTATTTAATCATTCAAGGTTGAACTTTTGTTGAACTGTATTTGGTTTAATATGATATTTGTATGTGTACGTTTTCAGCCCCATATGTACTGGGGGAAACATCTGTTATGTTTAATATTATGCAATTTATGTAATAAGTTCTTCATGGATATTATATTCATCACATGTTTTGTTGTTTGAGTTAGATATAAATGAAGTAAACATCTGTTATGTTTACTATTATGCCTGATATATACTCTACAAACTAGAGCCGTTGAAAAATCAGATTACATGTTGAATTAATCTCATAGGGTATATCATATTTTCCCTTTGCAAACAATTTTTAGGTCATCTTTGTTACTTTTTTTAGTTTATTGTTACTTGTGTGAAAAACGTTTTTCTTTGAATGTTTTTGTATGTTTTTTCAGATGTTAATACAACAAGAGAAGCCGGGGAGGATTCATATTCACATTTACCAAATTTGATTATATTGTATGTAATGTATACTCTGACTCTAGTAGCATAATATGTAGTGTCATTCTAGAGTAGTTAGGAACCACATATTCCCTTTTTCATCGTTAAGTTGTCTTTACATTACATCATCTATTATCTTAATATGAAATTTGGTTCGAAATTTGGTTATTGAAGATTTCTCAATTTGGTGAATATAGTGATTATAATCTCATCTGAGAGTCTAAGAAAGTGATCTTCTTTGTGTTTCTTTGATTTCTTCTTCATCCTTGAAAAAATATGTCTTTTTTTTCTTCAGTAATCACTATAATCAAATGTGTGTATTCCATGTGACTTGACATATGCATATTGTCATATAGTTTAGGAAGCTTAGAAGCCCGTTTGAGATTCACTTAGTATGAGTGAATCTCAAATAGTCCCCGTTTTGGGACTGTTCTTGTATGTTTCGATCTCACTTACGTCAGTGTTAACGACTTGAGCACGTCTTTATATTTTTTTGAATTTTTGGTCAGTATATATCTCTTGATGTTCTTCGGGTGCATATTTAGACTACGATGTGTTAGTTTATTTGGTGTACTTGAAGACCATGGGGAGGTGCTGTCGAAATTTCTTAAAAATTTAAAGATGTGTTCAAGTTGTTGGCATCAGTGAGGCGACACATCCGGGAATGGAATAGGAGCCTGACTCGTTAGAGGTGGAGATGAAGTTAGGAAACTCATAAGCTTGCATATACATTAACTTGGAGACTTGATTGTGTTTATCTAACTTTTTATATATATAGCAGACAGTTGTCCGAGATATCTGTTGATCGAAGTTGGATGGAACGTAGGGTAGCCACTGATAGGAGTGGGCTTAGCTTTGAGTATCGTAGTGGGGTTGAACAGTTTCTTAACTTCACGTTTGAGCAAGTCAGCGGCGATGAGATCAGATGTCCTTGTAAGAGGTGTGTGAATGAAGTGTGGAAGGAAAGGAGTGATGTCATTTGCGACTTATTTGTGTATGAGCTCTGAGTATACGTATACTTGACATCATTGCATGGGTCCCCGGAGTCTTGAATTCTATCTTCATCTTTTGTAAATCACACAAAATGGGCCTTTGTGTTGACAACATCGTACTCGTTCCCGCGTATGATCTTCTACTCAATGTGTTGGCTACCACGTTCGCTTTTCCAGGATGGTATTGAATGGTATGGTCGTAGTCTTTCAACAGCTCGAGCCAACGTCGTTGCCGCATGTTGAGTTCTTTTTAGGTGAAGAAATATTTGAGGCTTTTATGGTCTGAATATATCTCCGCTTTCTCCCCATATAGATAGTGCCTCCAGATCTTTAGCGCGAAAACGACTGCTGCCAATTCTAGATCATGAGTAGGATAATTCATCTCATATTCTTTAAGTTATCGTGAGGCATAGGCTATGACTTTCCCATGTTGTATGAGAACACATCCTAACCCTTTGCCTAAAGCATCGCTGTAGATAACAAATCCATCCGAACCAGATGCAGGTATTGTCAGAACAGGTGTCGAAATGAGTCTCTTCTTGAGCTCTTAGAAACTCTTCTCGCATTTCTCGCTCCATACGAATTTTGTATCCTTCCGAGTCAGCTGAGTTAACGGGGTAGTGATTTGAGAAAATCTTTCCACGAATCTCCGATAATAACCAGCTAAGCCCAGAAAGCTACGTACTTCGGTCACCGTCTTCGGTTGCTCCCAACTTTGTATTGCTTCAATCTTTGTCGGGTCAACAGATACTCCATGTTTTGACACAACGTGCCCAAGGAATACTACTTTCTCAAGCCAGAACTCGCATTTCTTACACTTAGCATAAAGCTTGTTTTCACGCAACCTTTGGAGTACCAGCTTTAAATGGTGCTCATGATCTTCACGACTTTTGGAATATATGAGGATGTCATCAATAAAGACAACAACGAACTGATCTAAATATTCCTTGAATACTCGATTCATCATATCCATGAAAGCCACAGGAGCATTAGTCAATCCAAAAGACATGACTAAGAATTCATAATGCCTGTACCGAGTCCTGAAGGCAGTCTTTGGAATATTCTCAGTTCTAATCTTCAGCTGATGATATCCAAAATGAAGATCGATCTTTCAAAAGAATTATGCTCCTTGTAACTGGTCAAACAGGTCATCAATACGAGGTAGCGGATACCTATTCTTGATAGTGACATGGTTCAATTCCTGATAGTCAATAAAAAGTTTCATACTCCCGTCTTTCTTCTTTATGAATAAAACAGGGGCACCCCAAGAAAATGTACTAGGACGAATGAAACCGATGTCCAACAACTCATGTAGTTGGACCTTTAACTCCTGAAGTTCAATAGGAGCCATTCGATATGGGGTTTTAGAAATGGGCTTTGTACCAGGTTCAAGATCAATAAAGAATTCAACTTCACATTCCGGGGGTTGACCAGGAAGTTCTTCAAGAAATACGTCAGGAAAGTCAATAACAATAGGAATATTATTCAAATATGACGTGTCTTTATTCAAATCCATAACATGGGCTAAGAAAGCTTGATAAACGAATAGCTTTATGACTTGATATAACAGTGATTGATTTTAATGGCTTAGTTGCTTGAATTCGCACAACAGGTTGGTTAGGAATATGAAAACTAACAACCTTACGAAAATAATCAATTTTGGCATGATGAGTAGTTAACCAATCAATCCCTAAAATCACGTCAAATGCAAGTATCTTTAAAGAGATAAGGTCAACAGGTAAGATGATGGTGCCAACTTGGATCAAACAAGATTTATAAACAGTGGATGTGATGAAAGTTTCTCCTAACGAAGTCTCCACAGATAAATCAAAATCTAATTTCTCCGGAGTCAAGTTTAAACGTTGAGCACAAGCAGGAGAGATAAATGAATGGGTAGCATCGGTATCTAGTAAGGTATAAACTTCGCAAGAATTTATGATTAGCTTATCCATGATCACCTCATTTGGGTTCCTTGCATTTTGACCAGTCACGATAAACGCTCTTCTAGGAACTGCTGACTTTGACTTTTTTGGGACAGCCTTTTGAGTCACCATCCCTGTTGGACTTGGTTTCGCTACTGTGCAATCTCAAGCAATATATCCTTCCTTTCCATAATTATAACATACCTTAAACTGTTGTGGGCAGTTTGGGCTGATATGTCCTTCTTTTTTGCACTTATAGCATATGACCGGTGGTCGTTCCCCTCCCTTGGAACCAGTTGCTGCTAGTGCTGACATCTTCGTATTGTCATTGTTGAATCTCCTCTTTTTAAAATCTCCTCCTGAATCGCTTCTTCTATTCTCATGGCCATGATTACCACCAGAGTGGTTACTGCTTTTGTCCGTATTTCTCTTTCTCCGCTGGTTATTGTTGTTCTGATGACTGCTGTCACCGGTATGATCCTGGTTGTGGTCCCTCGATTGACCGTACTCATTATCTCGCTCTAATAATTGAGCCCTGTTGACAACATCTGAATAGAGAGAAAATTTATGAGAAATAAGATATTGACGTATGCCGGGTTTCAAACCTCTCAGAAACATCCGCGTTATACGTTCCTCATTCTCCACCAAATGAGGTGCAAACCTGGATAACTCTGCAAACTTCGCCTCGTACTGGGACACCGTCATGTTGTTTTGTTCCAGTCTAATAAACTCTACATCCTTCATATGACGAATACTTTCAGGAAAATACTTATCATTGAATAGTTTCTGAAACATCTCCCAAGACATGCTGAGTGCGGCTGGATGGGTATGCTTCACAGATTCCCACCAGTAATCTGCCTCATTACGAAACATAAAAGTGGTGAATGGAACTTTCTGTTCCTCCGTGCATTCCAAGACATCGAATATCTTGGTAATTTGCTTGACCCACATCTCTGCCTTAATCGGATCCGGCTTTCCCCAGAATTCTGGTGGTCCCAACTCTTTGAACTGCTTGGCTGTGACCAACTGTGAGTTGCCATTGTTTCTTCCTACATTTTGAACAGGAATCTCCTTCGTCTGGTTTTGCATGAGTCATAAAAAGCTTCTAAACATGTCATCGTTCATCAGACCTGCTCAGTGGTGTTGTTTACAGGAGGAACATTGCCAGCCTGTTGCACATTCTCCTCATTGGTGAGCAAAGGTGTCTCCACGGTCTCATTTACTCCACTGTTAACATTCTCAGTTGCCATTCTTAAATACTGCCATAAAACAAGGGTTAATTACAAATTAACAAATCATATAATACCCCTATATTATGACCGACCAACAATAAGCTTAGGTAGGACACACTAGCGAAGGATTTACTCGTCTCTCCCTTCCTAGTTTTATTCCCCGATCTCCGCCAGAGATCATATCTCTAAGCTCTAATACCAACTGTGACGCCCCCAAAATAGGTATACAACACCCATTCTGAGTAGTCAAATACATGGTACAGAAAAAATTACAACTTTATTAATACAATTGTCGTGCAAAATATGACAACACTTAAACTGTGAGTTTAAATACAAATATTCTCATCTAGACAATATCCATACTCAAATAAGTCCTTATTACAATTATTGATACACTATTTTATAAAATAGTGAAGACTACTAAAACAACTTTCTAGAACCTTCATTCCATACCTCGACTAGTACTCGCTACATTCTCGCCTCCTGAGAAGAAAAATGGAACAAAAAGGAAAAACGTGAGCTAAACTAGCCCAGTAAAGAATATTATGACTAAGATAACATAGAACAAATTATCGTTAGTCTTCAACAGGAAAAATCTAATAGAATACAATAGACAACCAGTTTTAAATCAATCTTCGCAGCAGAAATAATAATTCATTAAAAGAGTTAAGTAGAGAATGCAATCTACTATCTTCTATATATGAATTTAAAAGTTCATCGTTGATATTTTATCCCTGTAACATCAATCAATATATATCTGGAATTAAATATTCATCTTTGCACTACAGACCAAAGATATTCATTAGTTGGTCATGTTCATCTAAACACCTGTTCATCTTTGCACTACGGGCCAAAGATATTCATCAGAAAATCATTCATCTTTGCACTACATGCCAAAGATATTTTGTAATATCATCATTTAGGACTGAGGTTGATGATAAATATTTTAAAGAAAACGAATCTAGTGAAACAAAAGAATAAATATTAAGGATTCGTATTTCAGCTATTCCATGTCCAAAAATACCCCATAAATAATCATAGTGAAGTAAAATTCAAGAATGATCAAAACATGGATACAATCAAAGTTAGTATCCATAATAGATATTTTGGACCAAAAACGAAAATTTAATTTTTCTATGAATAGTATCGTATTCGTGAATAGTGCCGTATACGTGAATAGTAATCCCAACACAAAAAGTTCCCAATTTGATAAAAAGTTCAAACCAATATTTTGGCATAATTATATTGAAAAAAATAATATCATTTAAGAAGAAAATAACATCCCTTACCTCAGAAAGACAGTACTTCTGACTGTAATACTGGATATAGTGCTGAGGAGAACTTACACCGTATAACAACACTCAAAGTATCAAAATACTCACAAGAATACACTCGATAATATAGAGAGAAAAAAAGAGAGAAAATTTCAGCTACTGGTGTGATTTTCAATTCTAACCTAAGCACCCTATTTATAGAAAAATGTTTAAAACACCAAAGCAGAAAATTTAATAAAATATTAATATATAATTAAATTTTCTTACGTCCACTTTGAATTCTCTAGCTTCAGCACTTTGCACTTGTTTAATGAGGCCACAAAATATAAAAATGTTTTTATTAATAAAAATAAATAAAACTTCCAAAAATCAATTATTTCGGAACTTTAGAACTTCAATAATTCATAATAAATAGTCGTTTTGTCAGAAAAATTCGAACCACGTGTCTTTTCCATCGGAAATTTTATTATCTACAACTTTGCAGAAGAAAATTTTTCCAAATTACAAACAGAAATTGATCGAAATCCACAAACGGACGATTCTACAGGCTATAATCAAATTTTAGTCAAAAAATGGGCCCACAGACATGTTTAACATGTTTTAAACAACTTTTTCAACATAAATACTCTTCTTCCTCATATACTCATATATCTCACATTCATTGTAAAAAATATCATCATTATTATATTATAATAATATAATAAAATATTATTTTATCAGAAAAGATAAAATATCGATTTTCAACAATTGTCACTTTAAAACTTTTCTCCATCTATATCCGCATAAAATAAATATTTTCCTCATCATATAAATCAATAATTAATTATTTACAAATAAAATTACAGAATCACAATACTGACAACCATGCAGTTCCCAGGAAAGAGGGGGCTTTCTAATAAGGATTTCTCCTTACTGGCGCGCAATTAGGTGACCAAACCTCTCCTTAGACAGAAGTTTCTAGACATTTTCAATAATGTTATCTAATAATATTATTCAGATAATATGAATTATTGCTTCGATAATGGAAAATACCGTGTAGTGACAATTATTGAAACAACAGTAATATAAAATATCAACGTAGCAATTATTGAATCAATAAAATAAAATATTGAACAGTAATTACTGTAACAATTATTGAGTAGTGTCTTCTTACGTAAGAATCAATAATTTGTGCAATACCATGTGCTACTGTGCAACAACACGTATTACTGTGTTTTAACCACCGGGTATTCCATCAGTATTAACGGTAACAACTACGCCGTTATTTATAAACAACTTATTTTTGTCATTTTCTTCATCCAATCGTTTTCCGTTATGGGGCTCACACAAGACTGCGCCGTCGTACGAATATTCCTTAACAGTAAGAATATTCCACGACCAAACGAATATTCCCCGACAATAATTAATATTTTATAACCACTTGCTTATTTGAAATATTTGCGCATTTTACCCATAACTAACCACATTAATCAAATTAACCCTTACTATTTCAAAATAATAAATAAAGGAAATTCAATTTTATTTATAATAAGTTGGGGTCTTACAGTTTTGTTCAATTATTGCTACAGTAATTGCTGCAAAGTATCTCACGTTATTTGATTCAATTATTGTCAATATTTTATATATTATTAAATCAATAATTGAGACGACAAAGTTATTAATATTATTATTTGCAATATTAACGATGTCTAGAAGTTCTGTCAAGGAGAGGTTTGGTCACCTAATTGCGCGCCAATAGGGAGAAATCCTTATTGGAAAGCCCTCTCTTTCCTGGGAACGACCTGGTCGATTAATATTGTGAATTATAATAATGATGATAAATGTTGTTAAAAAGATTGAGGAGATTTTTACGAAGTGTTTGATGTAAATCTTGCTTATTATTTGGACCCATATTTACCCACTTTTCAAATTAATCGTTAGAAAGTTATATATATATATGAATCGTGGGGGTGATGTCACGGGGGGTTATCAGGAAGAGTTCATGGGGTGTATTATTATTATTATTATTATTATTATTATTATTATTATTATTGTTATTATATATAAAGGTGGTTGTTGGTATTTGAAAATTTCTTACATGTTGTCTTATCTTGGTTTTGCTTTCCTGGAGGTTACTTTTACCCATTTTAATGATAAAATGCTTGTGAGATGTTATATATGGTCATCCTTTCCGAACACGTAGAAAATGGAGTTGCCTGAGGTGGGGGGGGGGGAATATGTTGTCACGAGTGTGTAGACAATTTTCAAACAAACATGTGTTTTATAAATATATTTATATATATTTTATTTTGTTAGAGTAATTCAATCGCCGAATATGCGAAGGAAGTCTGTGACTTTGTATGTTGAATCCGTGATTTTTTTTAATACAATACCCTTCTATTCTCCTATAAATAGAAATTTATTCCATCATTATTTCTTATGAATTCACTGAAACTCTAGAGAGAGAAAATTATAGAGAGAAAGAAGAAGAGAAATCTGCTACCTCTCTTTTCCTATATCCAGTTTCTTCTAAGGTAAGGGGTATTATTTCTTTCTTTCGTCTTCATTAAGAGAACTTCTGTTATTCCATTCTTTATCATTATGTTGGAATAACATGTCTATGTGAAGTACCACATACTTGGTGAAATTCTTCTGTTATTCCATTCTTTATTATTATGTTGGAACATCTTGTCTGTACGTTATGCATGACCTGGTTCCGTTATTTATTATTTTGTTAAAACATCCTGTCTGTGCGTTTACGCATAACCTGGTTTCTTTGATTATTATTTTGTTGGAATATCCTGTGTAAGACCCCAACTTTTAGAAATAAAGATGAATTTTCTATAAATATTATTTTTGAATATTATGGAGTAAATTTGATATAATGTTATAGTTGTGGGTAATATTTATAAATTTTGCAAAGTAAGCAAGTTGTTATAAAATATTCGTTTGGTCGGGGAATATTCTTTTTGTCGGGGAATATTCGTACGACGGCACAATCATTGGTGGACCTCACAACGGAATTATTGTCGGATTGAGAAAACGACAAAAATACTTTATGAAAATAACGGCGGAGGTATTACCGTTAAAACTGTTGAACTACCCGATAGTAAAAGTACAGTAATACGCGTGGTTGCATAGTAGCATGCGGTATTGATTATTGATGCTTACGTGAGAAGTCAGTCAGTTATACTCAATTATTGCTACAGTAATTGTTGCATCATATCTCTTATATTATTGATTCAATTATTGTCACCGTATCATCTGTATAATATGTTATATTATTAAATCAATAATTGAGACGATAAGTTATAAATGATTAATAATTGTTGAAATATTAAATATGTGTTGATTAAAAATAAAATGATTTGTGGTAATATTAATTCAATCCTTGATGTATATAAAGAGTCTATTATGAGACGTTTGTGGTAAGTTTGGTTATTTTATGGGGGGGGCCATATGTCATCATCTAAGAGTCTCTTCGTCAATAGTAATTATCTTCGTCAATAGTAATTACCTTCGTCAATAGTAATTACCTTCGTCAATAGTAATTACCTTTACCAGACGTCAAACCACTTGCCGTTTCATATTACAGGCGTCGAACCAATTGTCGTTTCACATTACAGGCGTCAAACCACTTTTCTTTTCACATCACCAGTCGTCAAGCCACTTGCCTTTTCACATGGCAAGTTCTAAGCTAGAAATCTTCTATAAATAGAGGCCTAGTGCTTCATTATTTTTCACGAATTCATTCAAGCTATAGAGAGAGAAAGTATAGAGAGAATAAGAGAGAAAGAAGAAGATTATTCTGTTACTACACTACTACAGTATTCAATCTCCTACTAATGTAAGGGGTGTTATTTATTTTGTATTCGTGAAGAGAACTTCTGTTATTTCAGTCTTTATTATTCTGTTGGAATAACCTGTATACGCAGGATACCCTATACTTGGTGAAATTCTTTTGTTACTCCATTCTTTATTATTCTGTTGGAACATCCTGTCGGTGCATTTACGCATGACCTGGTTCCATTATTTATTATTCTGTTAGAATATCATGTCTGTGCGTTTTACTCCGGACCTGGTTCCAGTCTTTATTATTCTGTTGGAATATCATGTCTGTGCGTTTTATGTCGGACCTAATTTCATTCTTTATTATGCTGTTGGAATATCCTGTCTGTGCATTTTACGCCGGACCTTGTTCCGTTATTTATTATTCTGTTAGAATAACCTGCCTGTGCGGTCTATCGCATGTCTGGTGATTTCTTTTGTTATTCCATTCTTTATTATACTCAGTTGGATAAAACTTTGACTTCTATACTCCATGGAATTAATGGAATATCTTTGATATTTGCGCTTCATCTAGTATCTTTTCATGGAAATATTCTTCTGAGCATTCTTGAATTTTACTCTACAAAGCAGTATCATGTTGACAATTTGGACGTTATTAGTTCCTAGATAAATTAATTCTTGAACTTGTTTTATTCAATTCTTATATCATTGTCATCATCCTCATGTTTATATTATGTTGAAAGTCATCTGTGGCCTGTAGTGCATAGATGGACTTGGTATGATTATGACCAGGAATTATTCGGTGTAATCATGACCGTAATGTTACAAATGATGTGGTAAAAGTTATCATTGGTCGTAGTGCATTGATGGTGTGACGAACGAGAATTTTGTAATTAATTTTAATATTTATTGAATTAAATAAATATTTTTCAATGATTTAATTATTAGATTAAATAATTAATTGACGCAATTATGGTAGATTAATTTAATTATATGTGTTACATTTATTAAATTAATGTAGAGAGTTTTTATTATTAAAGTATGTGATTATGTGAGCTTATTGTATTAAAAGAAATATTTAATAAGTATATTAGTATTTTAATTAATTTAATTATTAATTAGAGAATTAATAATTTGACATTATTTATTAATGAGAAAATTATTTATGTGACTATGTGAATTTATGAGAAATTATTATATTTTATTTAAAATATATTAAATAAAATATTGGGTTTATTTTATAAGGAGTGTGACATTTTTAAACTATATGATAAAGCTTTATTAAATTAAATGACTTTAAATCAATTAAGGGTTGCCAAACAAGGCCCTAGTAGTGGTTGGATGCAGTTACCCATGTTTGGGTTAACTGACCATTACGCGCATCAGTTCTCTTCTCCCTTTGTTATATTACGTCTTCATTTATTATTATTATTATTCTAAGTCTGGAAAAGCAGAGAGGCAGAGAGAGTTTGAGAACTTTGAGAGAGATTGCGAATATTGTGATTAAAGGTGAAGAAGTGTGAGAAATTGGGAATTGTTGTCACCCTGTGTAATCTAAGCAGAGTATTCAAGGGTAATCCCTTCTTCCCAAATTTTAAAGTTACGTCATTTAGTTTTTATAAAAATGGCTTTCATATATTTTGTAAAATCTCTTTAATTGAAAAAGGGTTTGATTATGAGTTCATATATGGGTTAAGATATATCAAATCGTATATTATTATATATATATATTATGTGAATTATCATGTCATCAGTTTCATAATACTATGAATTGCTATTTCAAAATTTACAGAGTTTGGGTTTTGGCCATTTGGCCTTATACGTGATATTTCATGTATTGAATGTATATTATCCCTAAATTTTACATTCATATGTTGTTATGCATGTTGATACGAAGAGACCAAAGTTTAAATAAACGGATTCGGTGTTATAACGAATCCGTAGTGACAATTTTTATTTTTTTTTATTTTCAAAACCTTCAAGAACATCAAGAACAGTGGAAGTAAATATGTTGATTTTGCAAATTATGTATTGTAACTTATTAATAATCATGCTAGATGGGTTAAGTAATGATTATATATGTATTACAATGATTGGGTAAGTCTAAATTCGTGTAAAAATAACTAATTGGAATATGGCCATATTCATGTATAATTTTACGTGTGATTGATTTTTGGCATAATTTGGCCTTGTTATGTTCGCGAACTGCAGAACTGCAGAAACTGAGCCTGGTAACCCCGCCCCCGGTGGGTGTTACCAAACTACATTACCCCGCCCCGACGGTCAAAAAAATAAATAAATAAAAAAATAAAAAAAATAAATATTAGATGAAAATTATTATTAAAATATTTATAAAATAAATTAAATATTTTAATTGAGATATTTATGGAATAAAATAAATATAAGATGAAAATTATTATTAAAATATTTATAAAATAAATTAAATATTTTAATTGAGATATTATGGAATAAAATAAATATTTGATAAAAATTATTATTAACATATTTATAAAATAAATTAAATATTTTAATTGAGATATTTATGGGATAAAATAAATATTCGATGAAAATTATTATTAAAATATTTATAAAATAAAGTAAATATTTTAATTGAGATGTTTATGGAATAAAATAAATATTCGATGAAAATTATTATGAAATAATTTATTCGAGTGTAATAATAGTAAGAGAATAAAAATATTTTAATTTAATTAAGTAATTAAATTAGAAGGATAATGATTTGTTAAATAAAGTAGAGTTTATATTAAATAATTAAGTGAAAATGTAACTAATGAATGTCGTGAATACATATGGTATGTGTGTAGGATTTGTGGTGAACGGAAGTAGTAATCGTTTAGCCTACGCACGAGGCAAGTTTCCTAACCCTACTTGTCATTATTGTTCAAGTTTATTATTTACCTCAAGTAAATTATCATTACTATTATTCAAGTTCAAATGTTATATTAAAGATTGATTATCTTTTCAAAGCATGATTCAGTTATACAATAATTGTTCTATTGTATACTTCTTGAGATTATTATTCAATTTGAATATCATTATTATTGAACCTTATTAGACTAGCGAACCCTTATTGATTCGACTAGTCCATAGTTGATGAGCGTTCTAAATTTCAGAACCCTTGATGAATTATCCAAACCAAACTTCCTTTGGTGCGGACTCGAATGTCAAATTGAGATGAACAACCCTGCAAAGGGATTTACTTATGCGTTAGCGTTAAGATATTGTGTACAGTATGGTACTAAGGGTTGATCCCCCTAAGTACGACTAGAAAGGTCCATAGTCTTATGACTGTTAAAGGTTTCAAGTATAACCCTTGATAACCTAGGACATAGTTCAAGGTCTTATGACCCTCAGAAATCTTTTGATTCTTGTTATTCATTCTTAATTCAAAAGTTGAGCTTTTATTCAGATGTCTTTGATTCACTCGCATGTTATTATATTGTTATTTCATTGTTATACTTGTGGGCATTTGTGCTCACTCTTGCGTAATAATAACATTGCAGTTAAGAACGAAAGAACCGACGAACCTTCTACTAGTAAAGGCAAGGGCAAGGTTAACAAGTGATAAAGACTTGTTGTTTTATATGATGATGTATTTGTTTAAGACTTAAGTTAATGATGTTGTTTTTAAGACTAAATTGTTTATGATTCTGCACAGATGTTTAAGGTTAGAGTAACCTAGGATTGTATTTATTATGTAGTTGATGTAACCCCATAAGGGGAGATTTATTCTTATTTCTATCTATTGCATGGTTTGCATTTATTATGGGTAGATAAATAGATGATATTTGTACAGTGAACACCAAATCCCGTGGAATTAAAGTGCCCAAATTTGGGGGTGTCGCAAGTTGGTATCAAAGCTATAGGTTATGAACCTTAGGTGGGGGAACAACCTTAGGTAGTAGCCATATAGAAAGAAGATAGTGATGGAAAACTCTTATCAAGTTATAAGAAATGAATTTATGTAATTCATTGAAGATAATAAAAGACCTTATGTGTTTGTGTGTTAAAGTATGCGTTAGATTGTGACACCCCCAAAACAGGTATACATCACCCATTCTGAGTTGTCAATAAATGGTAAAGAAATAACTACAACTTTATTATTACAACAGTAAAACTGTGAGTTTAAATACAGATATTGTCATCTAGACAATATCTACATACAAATAAATCCTCATCATATTTATTGATACATTATTTTACAAAAATGGTGAGGACTACTAAACAACTCTCTCTAGAACCTTCATTCCATACCCCGACTCGTACTCACTATATTCTCGCCTCCTGAGAAGAAAAATGGAACAAAAAGGAAAAGGGTGAGCTCAACTAGCTCAGTAAAGAATATTATGACTAAGATAATATACAACAAATTATCGTTAGTCTTCAACAGGGAAAAATCTAATAGAATACAATAGACAACCAGTTTTAAATCAATATTCGCAGCGGAAAATATTAATTCATAGAAGAGTTACGTAGAGGATGAAATCTACTAATGTCTATGAATTTAACAGTCCATCAACAGTATTTTTATCCCTGTAACATCAATCAATGCACCTCTTGAATCATATATTCATCCTTGCACTACAGGCCAAGGATATTCATCTGTTGGTCATGTTCATCTAAACACCTGTTCATCTTTGCACTACGGGCCAAAGATATTCATCAGAAATCGTTTATCTTTGCACTAGAGGCCAAAGATATTCAATAATATCATCATTTAAGACTGAGGATGATGAAAAATATTTTTAAAGAAACGAATCCAGTGAAACAAAATGACAAGGATTAAGGATTAAGGATTCATACTTTGTTTTATCCATTTCCAAAAATACCTCAAAAATAATCTTAGTGGTATAAAATTCAAGAATGATCAAAACATGGACACAATCAAAGCTAGTATCCACAATAGATATTTAGAAGAAAAGAAAAAAAATTCATTTTTCGATGAATACTGTCGTATTCGTGAATAGTATCGTATACGTGAATAGTGTCGCATACGTGAATAGTAACTCCGACACCAAAAGTTCCAAATTTGATAAAAACTTCAGATCAATATTTCAGCATAATGATATTGAAGAAATAATATCATTACGAAAAAAAATAATATCCCTTACCTCGAAAGAATAATACTTCTAGTTGAAACGCCGGATATAAGCTATGACTTGAACTTGCACCGTATAAAAATACTCAAAGTATACTCAAAATACTCACAAGAATACGCTCTATAATATAGAGAGAGAAACCTTCAGTTTCTGGTGTGATTTTCAATTCTAACCTAAGCACCCTATTTATAAGAAAATGCATAGAACACCAAAGCAGAAAATTTAAAATAATATTAATATATATATATATATATATATATATATATATATATATATAATCTTCTACGTACTCATTCTAGATTTCAATTCCTAGCATTTCCCACATGCTCCCTTCTAGAACAAGTAAAAAAAATGTTTTTCTTTTATAAAATAATTTAAACTTCCAAAAATCAATTATTTCGGAACTCCGGAACATCAATAATTCATAATAAATAGCCCTTTTGTCAAAAAAAACCGAATCTTGCGAGTTTTTATAGGAAATTCAATTCTCTACAACTTAACAGAAGAAAGTTTTTCCAAATTTCAAACAGAAATCGACCAAAATCCACAAACGAGCAATTTTACAGGCTATAATCAAATTTCAGTCAAGAAATGGGGTCCACCGACATGTTTAACATGTTTTAAACATTTATTGTAACAAAAATACTTTTCCTCCTTGTATACTCATATATCCCATATTCATTGTAAAAATATCACCATTATTATATTAAAAATATAATAATATATTTAAATGAATTATTTTATCAAAAAATTTCAATTTTCAATAATTGTCACATTAAAAATTTTCTCCATCTTTAGCCACATAAAATCAATATTTTCCTCATCATATAAATCAATAATAATATTACAGAATCACAATACTGACAACCAGGCCGTTCCTAGGATAGAGGGGGCTTTCCAATAAGGATCTCTTCTTATTGACGCGCAATTAGGTGACCAAACCTCTCCTTAGACAGAACTTTCTAGACATTGCCAATAATGTTATCCAATAATATTATTCAGATAATATGAATTATTGCTCCGATAATGAAAAATACTGTGTAATGACAATTATTGAAACAACAGCAATATAAAATATCAACGCAACAATTATAAAATAAAATACTGAACAGTAATTATTATAACAATTATTGAGTAGTGCCTTCTTACGTAAGAATTAATAATTGGTGCAATACCGTGTGCTACTGTGTTTTAACCACCGAGTATTTTAACAGTATTAACGGTAACAACTACGCCGTTATTTTTAAACAACTTATATTTGTCGTTTTCTTCATCCAATCGTTTTCTGTTATGGGGCCCACACAAGGCTGCGCCGTCGTACGAATATTCCCAGACAGCAAGAATATTCCACGACCAAATGAATATTTTATAATCACCTGCTTATTTGAAATATTTCCATATTTTACCCATAACTATCCACATTAATCAAATCAACCCTTACTATTCAAAATAATAATTAGAGGAAATTAAATTTTATTTATTAATTATTTGGGGTGTTACAACCTCCCCTCCTTATGAACTTTCGTCCTTCGAAATTGACGTACATACCTGGTGTTTCGAAAAGGTGAGGATACCTCGCTTTCATTTCCGTTTCCAATTCCCAGGTCATTTCCTCTATAGCATGATTTCTCCACAAAACTTTAACTTTTGTTATAACCTTTGTGCGTAGGACATGCTCCTTCCTATCCAAGATCTTGACAGGTACCTCCTCATACGTTAAGTCTTCGGCTATCTCGTCCGGTTCTAACTCAATGACGTGGTTCGGGTCTTTCACATATTTACGAAGCACAGATATATGAAAAACATTATGAACATGAGACATACTTGGAGGTAACGCAAGTCTATAGGCTTCATTACCTACTCGGTCAAGAATTTGAAATGGATCAATAAATCATGGATTGAGCTTTCCTCTCTTCCCAAATCTTGTAACTCCTTTCCATGGAGCTACACGCAACAATACATGATCCCCTATACTAAATTCCACGTCCTTTCGATGAAGATCCGCATAACTCTTTTGTCGATCTTGTGCCGTTTGTATACGTTATCGAATTGTTTGGATCTTCTCCGTAGTCATACGTACCAACTCGGGTCCCAACAATGTTGCTTCACCCACCTCGTCCCAACATACTGGAGAGCGACACTTTCGTCCATACAATGCTTCAAATGGGGCCACACCAATGCTTGCCTGATAACTGTTGTTGTAGGAGAATTCCACCAATGGTAAATATTTATCCCAACTGCCCTTGAAGTCTAGGACACAGAGTCTTAATAAATCTTCAAGAGTTTGAATAGTCCTCTCTGATTGTCCGTCCGTTTGAGGATGGTATGTCAAACTGAATCGTAAATCCGTACTCATAGCTTTTTGCAAGCTAACCCAAAATCTTGAAGTGAATCTTGGGTCACGATCCGAAACTATAGATACTGGCATGCCATGCAACCTCACAATCTCATTTACATACATTTGAGCAAGACGTTCAAGGAAATAAGTCTCCCGTATAGGCAAGAAATGAGCAGACTTGGTTAATCTATCAACAATAACCCAAATAGCATTGATGCCTTGAGAAACCGTAGGAAGACCCGTAACGAAATCCATAATAATGTGTTCCCACTTCCATTTCAGAATCTCAAGTGGTTGCAATGGACCCTTTGGCACTTGATGCTCCGCCTTTACACGTTGACAAGTTAAACACGTTGAAATAAACTTTGCAATCTCTCTCTTCATATTATTCCACCAAAATGTATGTCGAAGATCACGATACATTTTGGTACTTCCAGGATGGATTGCAAATGGTGTATTGTGTGCCTCCATCATGATCTTGTACTTCAAATCAGAGTTGTTAGGAACACAAAGTCTGGAGTGGACTCGAAGTATTCCTTCTTCATCGATTCTCGCTTCTGGAATAGCACCTTCTTGTACTTTCTTCTTCATATGCTTCAGCTCCGGGTCGGTGGCTTGAGCAACCTTAACTTTTTCTATTAAAGTTGGCTCTACGCGTATACTTGACATCATTGCACTCGTTCCTGCATATGATCTTCTACTCAACGCGTCAGCTACCACGTTTGCTTTTCCAGGATGGTATTGAATAGTGTGGTCGTAGTCTTTTAATAGCTCGAGCCAACGTCATTGCCGCATGTTGAGTTCTTTTTGAGTGAAGAAATATTTAAGGCTTTTATGGTCTGAATATATCTCCACTTTCTCCCCATATAGATAGTGCCTCCATATCTTTAGTGCGAAAACGACTGCTGCCAACTCTAGATCATGAGTTGGATAATTCCTCTCATACTCTTTAAGTTGTCGCGAGGCATATGTTATGACTTTTCCACGTTGCATGAGAACACATCCTATCCCTTTACTCGAAGCATCGCTGTAGATAACAAATCCATCCGTACCAGATGGTATTGTTAGAACAGGTGTCGAAATGAGTCTCCTCTTAAGCTCTTGGAAACTCTTCTCGCATTCCTCGCTCCAAACAAACTTTGTATCCTTCCGAGTTAGCTGAGTTAATGGAGTAGCGATTCGAGAAAACCCTTCCACGAATCTACGATAATAACCAGCTAAGCCCAAAAAGCTACGTACTTCAGTCACCGACTTCGGTTACTCCCAACTTTGTATTGCTTCAATCTTCGCCGGGTCAACAGATACTCCATGTTTTGACACCACGTGCCCAAAGAATGCTACTTCCTCAAGCCAAAACTCGCATTTCTTCAACTTAGCATATAGTTTGTTTTCACGAAGCCTTTGGAGTACCAGCTTCAAATGGTGCTCATGATCTTCACGCCTTTTGGAATATATGAGGATGTCATCAATAAAGACAACAACGAATTGATCCAAATAATCCTTGAATACACGGTTCATCATATCCATGAAAGCCGCAGGAGCATTAGTCAATCCGAAAGACATGACTAAGAATTCATAATGCCCATACCGAGTTCTGAAGGCAGTCTTTGGAATATCCTCAGTTCTAATTTTTAGCTGATGATATCCAGAACGAAGATCGATTTTTGAAAAGAACTGTGCTCCTTGTAACTGGTCAAACAAGTCATCAATATAGAGGATACCTATTCTTGATGGTGACATGGTTTAATTCCCGATAGTCAATACAAATTCGCATACTCCCGTCTTTCTTCTTTACGAATAAAACAGGAGCACCCCAAGGAGATGTACTAGGACGAATGAAACCAATGTCCAACAATTCCTGTAGTTGGACCTTTAACTCCTGAAGTTCAATAGGAGCCATTCGATATGGGGTTTTAGAAATGGGCTTTGTACCAGGTTCAAGATCAATAAAGAATTCAACTTCACGTTCTGGGGGTAGACCGGGAAGTTCTTCAGGAAATACATTAGGAAAGTCAATAACAACATGAATATTATTCAATTTTGACGTGTCTTTATTCAAATCCATAACATGAGCTAAGAAAGCTTGACATCCGTTTTTCAATAAACGAATATCTTTATGATTAGATATGACAGTGATTGATTTTAATGGTTTAGTTGCCTGAATTCGAACAACAGGTTGATTAGGAATATGAAAACTAACAACCTTATGAAAACAATCAATTTTGGCATGATGAGTAGTTAACCAATCAATCCCTAAAATCACATCAAAAACAAGTATCTTTAAAGAGATATGGTCAACAGGTAAGGTAAGGGTGCCAACTTGGATTAGACAAGATTTATAAACAGTGGATGTGATGAAAGTTTCTCCTAACGGAGTCTCCACAGATAAGTCAAAGTCTAATTTCTCCAGAGTTAAGTTTAAACGTTGAGCACAAGCAGGAGAGATAAATGAATGGGTAGCACCGGTATCAAGTAAGGTATAAACTTTGCAAGAATTTATAAATAGCTTACCCGTGATCACCTCGTTTGTGTTCCTCGTATTTTGACCAGTCATAACAAACGCTCTTCCAGGAACCGTTGACTTTGACTTTTTTGGAACAGCCTTCTGAATCACCGTCCCCGCTGGAATTGGTTTTGCTACCGTACAATCTCGAGCGATATGTCCTTCCTTCTCACAATTATAACATACCTTGAACTGTTGTGGGCAGTTTGGACTGATATGTCCCTCTTTCCCGCACTTATAGCATATGACTAGTGGTCTTTCTCCTTCCTTGGAACCATTTGTTGTTGGCACTGTCATCTTCATATGGTCATTATTGAATCTCCTCTTCTTGAAATCTCCTCCCGACTCGCTTCTTCTATTTTCATAGCTATGATTACCACCAGAGTGGTTACCATTTTTGTCCGTCTTTTTCTTTCTCCACTGGTTATTGTTGTTTTGCTGACTGCTATCTCCAGTATGATCCTGATTGTGGTACCTCGGTTGACCGTACTCATTATCTCGCTCCAACAATTGAGCCCTGTTAACAACATCTGAATAGAGAAAAAATTTATGAGAGATGAGATATTGTCGTATGCCGGGTTTCAAACATCTCAGAAACATCCGCGTCATACGTTCCTCATTCTCCACCAAATGAGGTGCAAACCTGGATAACTCTGCAAACTTTGCCTCGTACTGAGACTCCGTCATGTTGTTTTGTTCTAATCTGATGAACTCCACTTCCTTCATATGACGAACACTTTCAGGAAAGTATTTGTCGTTAAATAGTTTTAGAAACGTCTCCCAAGACATGCTGAGTGCGGCTGGATGGGTACGCTTCACAGACTCCCACCAGTAGTCTGCCTCGCCACGGAACATAAAGGTGGCGAATGGAACCTTCTGTTCCTCCGTGCATCCCAAGACATCGAATATCTTGGTAATTTGCTTGACCCATGTCTCTGCCATGATCGGATCTGGCTTTCCCTTAAATTCTGGTGGTCCCTACTCTTTGAACTGCTTGGCTGTGACAACCCGTGAATTGTTATCATTTCCTCCTGTATTTTGAACACGAGTCTCCCTCGTCTGATTTTGCATGAACTGCAAAAAGCTTCTAAACATTGCATCATTCATCGTCTGATCAGTGGTGTTGTTCACAGGAGGAACATTGTCAGCCTGTTGCACGTTCTCCTCGTTGGTAAGTACAGGCATCTCCACGGTCTCATTAACTCCACTGTTAACATTCTCGGTTGCCATTCTTAAATACTACCATAAAATAAGGGTTAATTAAGCAAATCAATATATCACATAATATCCCTATATACTGACCAACTAATAAATAAGCTTAGGTAGGACACACTAGCGAAGGATTTACTCGTCTCTCCCCACCTAGTTCTATTTCCCGATCTCCGCCAGAGATCATATCCCTAAGCTCTGATACCAACTGTGACACCCCCAAAACAGGTATACATCACCCATTTTGAGTTGTCAATACATGGTAAAGAAATAACTACAACTTTATTATTACAACAGTAAAACTGTGAGTTTAAATACAGATATTGTCATCTATACAATATCCACATACAAATAAACCCTCATCATATTTATTGATATATTATTTTACAAAAATGGTGAGGACTACTAAACAACTCTCTCTAGAACCTTCATTCCATACCCCGACTCGTACTCGCTATATTCTCGCCTCCTGAGAAGAAAAATGGAACAAAAAGGAAAAGGGTGAGCTCAACTAGCTCAGTAAAGAATATTATGAGTAAGATAATATACAACAAATTATCGTTAGTCTTCAATAGGGAAAAATCTAATAGAATACAATAGACAACCAGTTTTAAATCAATATTCGCAGCGGAAAATATTAATTCATAGAAGAGTTACGTAGAGGATGAAATCTACTAATGTCTATGAATTTAACAGTCCATTAACAATATTTTTATCCCTGTAACATCAATCAATGCACCTCTTGAATCATATATTCATCCTTGCACAACAGGCCAAGGATATTCATCTGTTGGTCATGTTCATCTAAACACCTGTTCATCTTTGCACTATGGGCCAAAGATATTCATCAGAAATTGTTCATCTTTGCACTACAGGCAAAAGATATTCAATAATATCATCATTTAAGACTGAGGATGATGAAAAATATTTTTAAAGAAACGAATCCAGTGAAACAAAATGACAAGGATTAAGGATTAAGGATTCATACTTTGTTTTATCCATGTCCAAAAATACCTCAAAAATAATCTTAGTGGTGTAAAATTCAAGAATGATCAAAACATGGATACAATCAAAGCTAGTATCCACAATAGATATTTTAGATGAAAAGAAAAAAAAATTCATTTTTCGATGAATAGTGTCGTATTCGTGAATAGTATCGTATACGTGAATAGTGTCGTATACGTGAATAGTAACTCCGACACCAAAAGTTCCAAATTTGATAAAAACTTCAGATCAATATTTCAGCATAATGATATTGAAGAAATAATATCATTACGAAAAAAAATAATATCCCTTACCTCGAAAGAATAATACTTCTAGTTGAAACGCCGGATATAAGCTATGACTTGAACTTGCACCGTATAGCAATACTCAAAGTATACACAAAATACTCACAAGAATACGCTCTATAATATAGAGAGAAAAACCTTCAGTTTCTGGTGTGATTTTCAATTCTAACCTAAGCACCCTATTTATAAGAAAATGCTTAGAACACCAAAGCAGAAAATTTAATATAATATTTATATATATATATATATATATATATATATATATATATATATATAATCTTCTACGTACTCATTCTAGATTTCAATTCCTAGCATTTCCCACATGCTCCCTTCTAGAACAAGTAAAAAAAATGTTTTTCTTTTATAAAATAATTTAAACTTCCAAAAATCAATTATTTCGGAACTCCGGTACTTCAATAATTCATAATAAATAGCCCTTTTGTAAAAAAAAATTGAATCTTGCGAGTTTTTATAGGAAATTCAATTCTCTACAACTTTACAGAAGAAAGTTTTTCCAAATTCCAAACAGAAATTTACCAAAATCCACAAACGAGCGATTTTACAGGCTATAATCAAATTTCAGTCAAGAAATGGGGTCCACCGACATGTTTAACATGTTTTAAACATTTATTGTAACAAAAATACTTTTCCTCCTCGTATACTCATATATCCCATATTCATTATAAAAATATCACCATTATTATATTAAAAATATAATAATATATTTAAATGAATTATTTTATCAAAAAATTTCAATTTTCAATAATTGTCACATTAAAAATTTTCTCCATCTATAGCCACATAAAATCAATATTTTTCTCATCATATAAATCAATAATAATATTACAGAATCACAATACTGACAACCAGGTCGTTCCCAGGATAGAGGGGGCTTTCCAATAAGGATCTCTCCTTACTGGCGCGCAATTAGGTGACCAAACATCTCCTTAGACAGAACTTTCTAGACATTGCCAATAATGTTATCCAATAATATTATTCAGATAATATGAATTATTGCTTCGATAATGGAAAATAATGTGTAATGACAATTATTGAAACAACAGCAATATAAAATATCAACGCAACAATTATAAAATAAAATACTGAACAGTAATTATTATAACAATTATTGAGTAGTGCCTTCTTACGTAAGAATCAATAATTGGTGCAATACCGTGTGCTACTGTGTTTTAACAACCGAATATTTTAACAGTATTAACGGTAACAACTACGCCGTTATTTTTAAACAACTTATACTTGTCATTTTCTTCATCCAATCGCTTTCCGTTATGGGGCCCACACAAGGCTGCGCCGTCGTACGAATATTCCCCGACAACAAGAATATTACACGACCAAATGAATATTTTATAATCACCAACTTATTTGAAATATTTGCATATTTAATCCATAACTATCCACATTAATCAAATCAACCCTTACTATTCAAAATAATAATTAGAGGAAATTAAATTTCATTTATTAATTATTTGGGGTCTTACATAGATGATACGACTTAGTAACTAAAACTTAATATTTTGTTGTCAGGATGTCGAATGTTGGAGAAGCTAGTCAAGCTAGGGAGGAAGAACCCCGTGTACCTATAGTACCGACAGAGGAGGAGCCCCGAGACATTCATGTCGTTAGGGAGCAGCTGGTACAGAGGGAGTCATCTCCATTGATCACCGTTGTTGGTCAGGAGCATGAGCCCGAGACTGATCCTGAAGGGGATCCTGAGGAGGAATTTGTTAAGGAAGAGGAAGAGGAAGAGGAAGAAGAGGAGTTACCACGGTACACCGTTGATGCTGAGATGTATGACACGTTATACGACCGTAACGTGGAGTTACGAGATGAGGTCCAGGATTTGACTGAGCGAACAGTTATTCAGCATATTACTCTAGAGCAGAAGGAGAGGGAGATTTCGACTCTTCACTCTCGACTGGCAAATGTAGAATGGGATTTGGTCCATAAGAAGGGTCAAACTAAAGATAAGACCGAAGAGATAGAGAAACTGAAGAAGGAACTGAAGGAAACATCCAAAAGGCTGAACATAGCAGAGGAAGGCTGGGTAAGAGAATCGCGTCGAGCTGATCGTGCAGAGGATGATAGTCGTGCAAAGAAAGCGAAGATTGGGGAAACATAGTCTACACTTAATCATGCAATGGATGAGGCCCAAGATCGAGTTTTGAGATACCCCATCCAGTTCGAAGGACTTCCATCGTAAGTGTTTGTTCGCAGGACGATGTCTCGTATCATGGATGAGGAGCGTGGTAAGGCTATTCAGCACCTTGACAGACAGTGATAGAATTTGTTTAGTTATGCGAAAGACTTAATTAGTTTTTATATGTAAATTCTGACGTGATTATGAACGAAAGAATATTTGAATGTTTTAAATCCTATGGATTCTTTATTCCATGATAGTTGATGTAAATAGCAGTTATGTTATCGTTTAATGTTAAAACTTTGATTTAAATGCAAATATATCAAGTTGTTTGAGATGATGTGTTAAGTGATTATGATTAAATATTTTAGTTAAGCCTTAAATGTTTAAGGGGTTGAATAAAGACTTAATAAGCGTATATTCTTAACAGAAATATGCCGTCAAGAAGACGACCAAATCGTCGACCAGCCCAGGAAGGGTCAACGAATAATAACAACAACACCACCAATGCTGACCCCGTTCAGCAGTTGGTGAATTTACTAGTTGGAGCAATTAACAATCAACCACAAGCCCCACCAAACACCACGTTCAAGGATTTCAAGGCGATGGGACGGCCAGAGTTTAAAGGTTCTATGAACCCAATTGAAGCTCAAACATGGGTTATAGAGATGGAGAAGGTGTTTGACGTCGCCAGAGTAAGGGAAGACCAGAAGACCGTATATGCAACATTCATGCTGAAGTCTGAAGCCAGCTATTGGTGGCAGGCAAACAAAGTACGGGGAGGAAAAGGTGTAATAACATGGGAGAGATTTAAGGAGATGTTTTTCGAGATGTATTTTCCGACAAGTTCTCAAAACCAAATGGAATTTCAGTTTTTGGAGTTGAAACAAGGGAATATGTCTGTAGCAGATTATGCAGCAAGGTTCAACGAATTGGCTAGGTTCGCCACGTATCAAGTGTATACTGATGAGAGAAAGGCAAGACGTTTCGAGCAGGGACTGAAGTGTTAGAGAATAATTGAACACCTTTGCTGGAGTGTTAGAGAAGGCCATACTCGCTGAAGGTGGAAGCGATGCGGTATCTAAATATAATCAGGATCAGAAGAAGAAAAAGAGTGAAAATGAAGGAATTAACAAGACTAGTGGAAGTAGCACGGGAGGTAATAATAATCAGAAGAGAAAGTGGTCTGATAACTCGTCAGCTGGAAGTCAACAAGGAGGGCAAAAGAAGAAGATTGAAGCGTGCTCAACCTGCGGAAAAACTCATTTGGGAGTTTGCATGAAGGGAAAATGAGTATGCTACAATTGTGGTCAGGAAGGCCACATAGCACCTAACTGTTCTAAACCAAAGAAGGGTTCCTGCTTCACTTGTGGCTCAAAGGATCATCTTTCAAGGGATTGTCCTAAGAAGGGGTCTGGAGGAACAGGATAAAGAGGGAATAGAGGAAACAACGGTGGAAGCACTCTGACTATCACAGGACCAACTGCAACCAACCGACCGACCGGCAGAACATTCAACATGACAGTTCAGGATGCAGTGCAGTCTCGCGATATGGTGTCAGGTATCATTCCGATCAATAAAGTTAATGCTTATATATTATTTGATTCGGGTGCTACTTGTTCATTTATATCCGATGACTTTGCTAAGAACTTAGAATTGCCTAAGTATGAGTTAGAATACCCCATGAACATAGAAATTGCAAATAGAGAAGTGATCCCTGTTAAATACGTACACAAGAATTATAGGGTGGATATTAAGGGTAACATTATAAACGTAGATCTTATCCCTATTCGACTTGGAGAATTCGATGTTATCTTGGGTATGGACTGGTTATCCAATTATGGGGCTGTAATTAATTTCCAAAAGAAGCGTATTAACCTTATGACTCCATCAAAGATTGTGTTTTATGGTAGCAAGTCGCCTAGACAAGCGAGTTATCTGACGATGATGCAGGCCAGGAAGTTGTTTAGACAAGGCTGTGTAGGATACTTAGCTTACATAGTCGACAGTCGAAAAGAGAATCCGAAGGTAGAAGAAATATCGATTGTGAGGGACTTCGTCGACGTATTTCCAGACGATTTACCAGGACTTCCACCAGATAGAGAGGAAGATTTCGTAATCAATTTGGCGCCCAGAACTACTCCAATATCGAAGGCACCATACCGAATGGCAGCAGTAGAGATGAAGAAATTAATGGTACAACTACAAGAATTGTTGGACAAGAAGTACATTTAATCGAGCTTATCGCCGTGGGGAGCGCTGGTGTTGTTTGTGAAAAAGAAGGATGGATCGATGCGACTCTGCATTGACTACAGAGAATTGAATAAGGTCACGATTAAGAACATATATCCATTACCGAGGATCGACGACCTGTTTGATCAATTGAAGGGAGCGAGATACTTTTCCAAGATAGACTTGAGAAGCGGTTATCATCAATTGAAGGTGAGGCCGGAGGATGTACCAAAGACTACGTTTAGAACACGATACGGTCACTATGAATTTTTAGTAATGTCGTTTGGTCTTACGAATGCTCCTGTAGCATTTATGGGACTAATGAATGGTGTGTTCAAGCCGTTTTTGGACAAGTTCGTAGTGGTATTTATAGATGACATTTTGGTCTATTCGAAAACCAAAGAAGAACACGAAGAGCATTTGAGATTAACGTTGGAAGTATTGAGAAGGGAAAAGTTGTATGCCAAGTTTTCAAAATGTGAATTTTGGATTGAACGAGTGCAATTTCTTGGGCACGTGATCGATAAAAACGGAATTTCGGTAGATCCATCCAAAGTCGAAGCCGTGATTAACTGGGATCAGCCGAGGACGCCGTCGAAAGTACATAGTTTTCTTAGATTGGCAGGATATTATAGAAGGTTCATACAAGACTTTTCCAAGATCGCAACTCTGTTAATGAATTTAACTCGAAAAGCTGTGAAATTTGTTTGGACGGATAAGTGTGAGGAAAGTTTTCAAGAATTGAAGAAGAGGTTGAGTACGGCCCCTGTGTTATCTCTTCCAGATGATACAGGAAATTTTGTTGTTTATAGTGATGCATCGCATAAAGGACTTGGCTGTGTGCTGATGCAAAACGGTAAAGTCATTGCGTATGCATCAGGACAATTGAAGGATTACGAGAAGGGATATCCGACCCATGACTTGGAGTTAGCTGCAGTTGTTTTTGTTTTGAAAATTTGGAGGCACTATCTCTACGGGGAGAAGTGTGAAATATATACGGACCATAAGAGTCTGAAATATATTTTCACGCAGAAGGACTTGAATATGCGTCAAAGAAGGTGGTTGGAGTTAATTAAGGACTACGTCTGTGATATTTTATACCATCCGGGTAAGGCGAATGTCGTTGCCGATGCCTTAAGTAGAAAGGGTCGGGAGAAGTTGATGATGTTGACTGCTCAGGACGAGCTAATTGCAGAAATGGAGAAACTGGAATTGGAAGTGAAGTATCCTATGGAGATTGATGAGAAAATATTTCAGATGCAATCTGGTATAACCCTACTGGATAAAGTTAAGGAGGCTCAGCTTCAGGACGAAGAATGTAAAAATGTGACAAAGAAGATATCTGAAGGAATCAAACCAAGATTTAAGATGGATAAGGAAGGAATATTGAGATTTGATAATAGAATTTGGGTACCGCCAGTTCAAGAGATTAAGGAAGATATTTTAAGCGAGGTTCATAGTTCACGATATTCGATTCACCCTGGTAGTACCAAGATGTACCAAGATCTTAGACAACATTTCTGGTGGCCGAATTTGAAGCGTGATGTTGAAAAATGTGTTGCCAAGTGTCTGACCTGTCAGAAAGTGAAAGCGGAACATCAGAGACCGAGTGGATTATTACAACCGTTAGAGATCCCAGAGTGGAAATGGGAACATATTACAATGGACTTCGTGGTTGGCCTTCCGACGACTCAGAAAGGTTACGACGCAGTATGGGTTATCGTTGACCGACTGACGAAATCTGCACACTTCCTTCCAATCAAAATAAGATTCAACTTAGATCAGTTGGTGAGGCTATATGTAAAAGAGATTGTTTCGAGGCACGGAGTTCCGTTATCAATTATTTCAGATAGGGATCCGCGCTTCATATCAAATTTTTGGAAATGTCTTCAAGAATGCATGGGTACGCAATTACGAATGAGTACAGCTTACCACCCTCAAACAGACGGACAGAGTGAGAGAATGATTCAGACATTAGAAGATATGCTAAGAGCCTGTGTGATGGACTTTAAAGGAAATTGGGATGATCACCTACCATTAGTAAAGTTCGGCTATAACAACAGTTACCACGCTAGTATAGGCATGTCGCCTTACGAAGCATTATACGGCAGAAAGTGCAGAACTCCGCTTTACGGGGATGAAGTTGGTGAAAGACAATTGTTAGGGCCAGAATTGGTACAACAGACGGCAGAAATAGTCAAAGTGATCCGAGCACGACTGGTAGCGGCTCAAGATCGACAGAAGAAATACGCTGATCCACATCGTAAAAATATCGAGTTTAAATCAGGTAGTTATGTTTTCTTGAAAGTCTCTCCCTGGAAGGGGAAGATCAGGTTCGGAAAGAAAGAGAAATTGAGCCCAAGATTCATTGGACCCTTTAAAGTACTGAGAAGAATCGGAGAAGTAGCGTACGATGTAGCCTTACCTCCAGCACTCGAGAATGTCCACAACGTCTTCCATGTTTCTGTATTACGACCCTACAAGGCCGATTACAAGCATGTAATTGAATATGAACCCCTACATTTTGAGAAAGACTTATCTTACGAAGAAATTCCTGTCCAAATTATCGACCGAAAAGAACAAGTTCTCAGAAATAAAGTTATACCTTTTGTTAAGGTAATTTGGAGGAACCACAACGCTAACGAAGCTACGTGGGAACTAGAAGAAAATATGATGAAGAATTACCCTAATTTATTTACTAAATTATGTGTAACCGATTCTGGGGATAGAATCTTTGTAAGGGGGGAGAATGTAACGGGTCGAATTTATTGAGTCGTAATTCTGGGGACAGAATCCTTTTAAGGGGGGAAAGATGTGACGAACGAGAATTTTTTAATTAATTTTAATATTTATTGAATTAAATAAATATTTTTCGATGATTTAATTATTAGATTAAATAATTAATTAACGCAATTGTGGTAGATTAATTTAATTATATGTGTTAAATTTATTAAATTAATATATAGAGTTTTTATTATCAAAGTATGTGATTATGTGAGCTTATTGTATTAAAAGAAATATTTAATAAGTATATTGGTATTTTAATTAATTTAATTATTAATTAGAGAATTAATAATTTGACATTATTTATTAATGAGAAAATTATTTATGTGACTATGTGAATTTATGAGAAATTATTATATTTTATTTAAAATATATCAAATAAAATATTAGATTTATTTTATAAGGAGTGTGACATTTTCAAACTATATGATAAAGCTTTATTAAATTAAATGACTTTGAATCAATTAAGGGTTGCCAAACAAGGCCCTAGTAGTGGTTGGATGCAGTTACCCATGTTTGGGTTAACTGACCATTACGCGCATCAGTTCTCTTCTCCCTCTGTTATATTACGTCTTCTTTTATTATTATTATTCTAAGTCTGGAAAAGCAGAGAGGCAGAGAGAGTTTAAGAACTTTGAGAGAGATTGCGAATATTGTGATTAAAGGTGAAGAAGTGTGAGATATTGGGAATTGATGTCACCCTGTGTAATCTAAGCAGAGTATTCAAGGGTAATCAGATCTTCCCAAATTTTAAAGTTACGTCATTTAGTTTTTATAAAAATGGCTTTATTATATTTTGTAAAATTTCTGTAATTGAAAAAGGGTTTGATTATGAGTTTATATATTGGTTAAGATATATCAAATCGTATTTGATTATATATATATATATATATATATATATATATATATATATATATTTTGTGAATTATCATGTCATCAGTTTCATAATACTATGAATTGCTATTTCAAAATTTACAGAGTTTGGGTTTTGGCCATATGGCCTTATACTTGATATTTCATGTATTGAACGTATATCACCCCTAAATTTTACATTCGTATGTTGTTATGCATGTTGATACGAAGTGACCAAAGTTTAAATAAATGGATTCGGTGTTATAACGAATCCGTAGTGACAATTTTCATTTTTTTATTTTCAAAACCTTCAAGAACATCAAGAACAGTGGAAGCAAATATGTTGATTTTGCAAATTATGTGTTGTGACTTGTTAAAAATCATGCTAGATGAGTTAAGTAATGATTATATATGTATTACAATGATTGGGTAAGTCTAAATTCGTGTAAAAATAACTAATTGGAAATTATGGCCATATTCATGTATAATTTTACATGTGATTGATTTTTGGCCTAATTTTGCCTTGTTATGTTTGCGAACTACAGAACTGCAGAAACTGCAGAAAATGAGCCTGGGTAACCCCGCCCCCGACGGGCGTTACCAAACTACATTACCCCGCCCCGGCGGTCAAAAAAATAAATAAAAAAATAAAAAAATAAATATTCGATGAAAATTATTATTAAAATATTTATAAAATAAATTAAATATTTTAATTGAGATATTAATGGAATAAAATAAATATTCGATGAAAATTATTATTAAAATATTTATAAAATAAATTAAATATTTTAATTGAGATATTTATGGAATAAAATAAATATTCGATGAAAATTATTATTAAAATATTTATAAAATAAAGTAAATATTTTAATTGAGATGTTTATGGAATAAAATAAATATTCGATGGAAATTATTATGAAATAATTTATTCGAGTGTAATAATAGTAAGAGAATGAAAATATTCTAATTTAATTAAGTAATTAAATTAGAAGGGTAATGATTTGTTAAATAAAGTAGAGTTTATATTAAATAATTAAGTAAAAATGTAACTAATGAATGTCATGAATACATATGGTACGTGTGTAGGATTTGTGATGAACAGAAGTAGTAATCGTTTAGCCTACGCACGAGGCAAGTTTCCTAACCCTACTTGTCATTATTGTTCAAGTTTATTATTTACCTCAAGTAAATTATCATTACTATTATTCAAGTTCAAATGTTATATTAAAGATTGATTATCTTTTCAAAGCATGATTCAGTTATACAATAATTGTTCTATTGTATACTTCCTGAGATTATTATTCAATTTGAATATCATTATTATTGAACCTTATTAGACTAGCGAACCCTTATTGATTCGACTAGTCCATAGTTGATGAGCATTCTAAATTTCAGAACCCTTGATGAATTATCCAAACCAAACTTTCTTTGGTGCGGACTCGAATGTCAAATTAAGATGAACAACCATGCAAAGGGATTTACTTATGCGTTAGTGTTAAGATATTGTGTACAGTATGGTACTAAGGGCTGATCCCCCTAAGTACGAGTAGAAAGGTTCATAGTCTTATGACTGTTAAAGGTTTCAAGTATAACCCTTGATAACCTAGGACATAGTTCAAGGTCTTATGACCCTCAAAAATCTTTTGATTCTTGTTATTCATTCTTGATTCAAAAGTTGAGCTTTTATTCAGATGTCTTTGATTCAGTCGCATGTTATTATACTGTTATTTCATTGTTATACTTGTGGGCATTTGTGCTCACTCTTGCATAATAATAACATTGCAGTTAAGAACGAAAGAACCGACGAACTTTCTACTAGTAAAGGCAAGGGCAAGGTTAACAAGTGATGAAGACTTGTTGTTTTATATGATGATGTATTTGTTTAAGACTTAAGTTAATGATGTTGTTTAAGACTTAATTGTTTATGATTCTGCACAGATGTTTAAGGTTAGAGTAACCTGGGATTGTATTTATTATGTAGTTGATGTAACCCCATAAGGGGAGATTTATTTTTATATTGCATGGTTTGCATTTATTATGGGTAGATAGATAGATGATATTTGTACAGTGAACACCAAATCCCGTGGAATTGAAGTATCCGGATTTAGGGGTGTCACAGATGGACAGTTGTTGGCATGATCATGACCATTAATGAATACACGAATGTCCTTGGCTGTAGTGCATGGATAATTTGTGATCGTGATACTAAAGAATATCCTTGGCCATAGTGCAGGAATGATTCGATGATGTGGATTATTTATAAAGCTGAGTCTCAGCGATAGAAGTCATGAAAAACCTTTTAAATCATAGAAGATAGTAGATTTTATTCTCTACTTGACTCTTCTAATGGATTACTTGTTCCGCTGCAGTTTAACACTGTTGAAGGCTAATGATAATTTATTCTGCATTATCTTAGTCATAATATTTTTTACTGGGCTAGTTGAGCTCACCCTTTCTTTCATTATTCTCTTCAGGAAATGAGAATATAGCTGGGACGAGTCGGGGAACGGAGTGATGGACCAGATGATAGTATTAGTAGTCCTCACTATTCTGTTAAATAGTGTGACAATAATTGTAATGAGGACTCCTTTTGAGTTTGTATACTCTCTAGTAGACAATATTTGTATTCAAACTCACAGTTTATGTTTGGTCGTATTGTACACGACAATTGTATTATTAAGTTGTATTTGAATTCTTTACGATGTATCTGGTGACTCAAGATGGGTGATGTATACCTAATTTTGGGGGCGTCACATCCTATCTGTGCGTTTACGCGTGACCTGGTTCCATTATTTATTATTCTGTTGGAATAACCTGTCTGTGCGATCTATCGCATGCCTGGTGATTTCTTTTGTTATTTCATTTTGTATTATACTCAGTTGGTTAAAGTTTTGACTTCTATACTCCATGAGATTTGTGAAATATCCTTGATATTTGCGCTTCATCCAGTATCTTTTCATGGAAATATTCTTTTGAGAAATCATGAATTTTACTCTACAAAGATGTATCATGTTAACAATTTGGACGTTATTATTTATTGGATAAATTAATTCTTGAACTTGTTTTATTGAATTCTTATATCATTGTCATCATCTTCATGTGTATATTATGTTGAAAGTCATCTGTGGCCTATAGGAATTATGACCAGGGATTATTATGACCAGGGATTATTCGGTGTAATCATAACCGTAATGTTACAAATGATGGGGTAAAAGTCATCATTAGCCCGTAGTGCATTGATGGACAGTTGTTGGCATGATCATGACCATTGATGAATACACGAATATTCTTGGCCCGTAGTGCATGGATAATTTGTGGTCGTGATACTAATGAATATCATTGGCCGTAGTGCAGGGATGATGTGGATTATTTATTAAGTTGAGTCTCAGCGATAAAAGTAATGAAAAAACCTTTTAAATCATAGAAGATAGTAGATTTTATTCTCTACTTGACTCTTCTAATGGATTGTTTGTTCTACTACAGTTAAACTTGATGTTTGTTATATTTTATCAGTTTAACACTGTTGAAGACTAATGATAATTTATTCTGCATTATCTTAGTTATAATATTTCTTACTGAGCTAGTTGAGCTCACCCTTTTGCTTTCATTGTTCTCTTCAGGAAATTAGAACGTAACGGGGACTAGTCGGGGAACGGAGTGATGGTTCAGATGATAGCATTAGTAGTCCTCACTATTCTATGAAATAATGTGAAAATAAATATATTGAGGACTTATTTTGAGTTTGAATACTGTTTAGAAGACAATGTTGTATTAAAACTCATAGCTTATGTTTTGTCGTATTTTACACGACATCTGTATTATTAAGTTGTATTTGAATTTTGTACCATGTATTTGGCGATTCAAGATGGGTGATGTATACCTATTTTGGGGGCGTCACAAAAGATCCCTACATGTTCATGCCTTTACTGATTCCGGGTGATAAGAGTCCGAGTAAAGATATCAATGTATACCTCAGGCCGTTAGTTGATGAGTTGAAGATGTTGTGGCAAAAAGGGGTTCAAACTTATGATGTATCTCTTAAGCAGAACTTTGACATGAGGGCAGCTTTACTGTGGACAATAAATGACTTCCTGGCGTTAGGAATGATCAGTGGATGGTTGACTCACAGGGGCTTGTCATGTCCCGTGTGCATGGGGTCATTTAAAGCTATGAGGCTCAAACATGGGGGGAAAATGAGTTTCTTTGCAACATCCAGACAGTTTTTGACGATTGAGCATCGTTATCGACGGATGAGTAAACAATTCAATCAAAAAATAGAGAAACATCAAGTACCTGGCCGTCTTTCTGGGTCAGCAGTGTTGAGTTGGATTAGTTGCTTGAAGTTTCCACCTCCAGGGAAGAATCACAGATTGGAGCGAGATTATGGTTACGGCAAGGTTCATAACTGGACACACAGATCCATGTTCTTTAACCTACCTTATTGGGCTACACTCTGCATCCGTCATTGTTTAGATCCGATGCATCAGAAAAACGTATTTAATAACATTTTTTATACAGTCCTAGATGCCAGTGGTAGAACAAAGGACAACAACAAGTCGAGACTTGATTTGGTAGAAATGAACATTAGGGAAGATCTGTGGTTGTATCAGGAGCGTAGTAAGACGGTAACGCCTAAAGCTGAATATACTTTGACCAGGGAACAGTTGATATTGATATGTAATTGGATTAGTGGACTGAAGCTCCCAGATAGATATTCTTCGAATATAGCAAGGTGTTGTAAAGTCGAAGAGCTGAAGTTTCGGGGTCTCAAAAGTCATGATTGTCACGTATTCATGCAGAAGTTGATCCCTATGGCATTTATCGACTTGTTACCGAAACGTGTGGTTGAAGCACTGACAGAGCTTTCTAATTTCTTCAGAGATCTATGCTTGACGGAGCTTCAGCTCAAAGACATAGATAAAATGGAGTTGCAGATAGTGGAAATAATGTGCAAGTTAGAAATGATCTTCCCTCCATCGATTTTTGATTTAATGGAGCATTTGCCTATTCACTTGCCATACGAAGCTAAGTTTGGCGGTCCCGTTCAATATAGATGGATGTATCCATTCGAGAGGTAATGACATTAATATTTTTAATACGGTAAAATGTTCATTCTTTTTTGTTAATCTATATATCACATAGGTATATACGACGTCTAAAGCAAAAGGTGAAGAATAGAGCCCGTGTAGAGGGGTCAATTGCTGAAAGGTATGTTATGGAGGAAATTGTTAATTTCTGCTCGTTGTACTTTGAGCCGGATGTTCAGACGAAGCACAATCGCTTACGTCGGAATCAGGCTGTTGCGCACGAGGAAAATGGGGAATTAACAGCATTTAGTCATCATGTACGCCCATTCGGTGGTAAAAAAGGTGATTCTTTACTGATAGGGAGTATGCAGCTGCCACATTGTTATGCACTTGTCAACATGAATGAAGTAGTGCCATATAAATGATTAGGAGTATGTACTCTTTATGTTCTTTTAGTTGTATTCAAATGTAATAGTTGTATCCTTTTAGTTGTATCTACATGTTGTATTCAAATGGTATAGTTGTTTCCTTTTAGTTATATCTGCATATTGTATCCTTTTAGTTGTATGTGCATGACGATTCTGATATTTGTGTTTGTATCCGTATATTATCTTCTTGATGATGATTTGACAGTATATATACAGATATTGTGACGCCCCCAAAATAGGTCCAAACCATCCAACCTATTCTGAGTCGCCAAATACATGGTACATAAAATAACTACAACTTTATCACTACAATTGTCGTGCAAAATATAACAACACATATACTGTGTGTTTTAATACCAACTATGACTCATGTCCCAACTATGGACAGCACCTCACAGTGATACCTTACATAAAGGTACAATCTAGAACTGTTTTAGAAATTAAAATCTTTGGGAAGTGCTCAAGGAAACCTTCGTACATGGGAGGCCATGCGTCTAGGTTATGATAGATATCATATGGCCACGGAATTATCCTTGGTTGACCCAATAGACCCCAAAGAAAAACGAGAAGATTACTATCATATTCTTCCCAATGGTGAGTCTTCTCTTGACATATCATTATCTCCACTGTCTCTAATTGGGTATTATACTCCAAACAAACACCAAGATTATATAGGTAGTGGTCGTAAATATACTCAGCAAGTGGATGAGCAAAATCCTGTCTTATGATGACAAGAGGTTGTATGTCATTAGACATCTTGTATGATAGTGGCAAAACACCCTTCTAACGTTGGGTTCACCTCACCCTAGTTGATTCACCAAATATAACTACTAAAGGATGACCACCGTTCTATTATCCTGTTACCCCCGCTTGACCCAGCTACACTCTTATTACTTGAAAGGAATTGTGAAGCAAAAGGGTGAGCACAACTAGCTTAGTAAAGAATATCATGACTAAAGATAAATAAATTATCAATTACCTTCAACAGTAATAAATCAGAGATTTAGAACATATGGTAGATAATAAAAACTTTTCAACCATAGTTGCAGCGGAACGAACAATCCATTAGAAGAGTCAAATAGACCATAAAGTATATTATCTTCTTCATGTTAAAAATTCACCAACAATGTTTTATCCCTATAACATCAATCAACAATTCTGGTCCACAATCATATGAATAACTCATAATCATAATTGTGATTCTAAATTTTTCTTCGCATCCAGGACGAAGATAATTTTCATCACCTGTCTTTACCTGAAACATCAAAGATCATGGTTATACCAAATCACAGTTCCTGTTCATAATCATACTGATAAATTCATCTTTGCACCACGGGCCAAAGATATTCATCAACAGTTCATCTTTGCACTACAGGCCAAAGATATTCAACAACAGATCATCTTTGCACTACAGGCCAAATATATTCATATCTCAAAGAAATACATAATCATTTCAGAATTTATATAAACCATAATTATAACCATGTTGATCAATTCACCTTGCACTTAAGCTAAAAATATTCCATTGTAAATTCAATGGTCATGATCATACTAGTCAACAATTCAACTTTGCACTACTGGCCAAAGAGAAACCATAGTCACTATCATACCAATACTTTACCCATCTTTACACTCAAGTCAAAGAAAAATTCAACATCAGGGTTATAAAAATGTTATATATGATAATAAAATCAATATAATCAATACATAGTTTTAATCTCCAGAGTAATATTCATAAATCAACTATAATTTGGTTAGAAAAAGAAACCAATTTTGTAGTGAATAGTACCTGTGAATAGTAACTCATGAATAGTAACTCGTGAATAGTAACCCGTCGTAAATAATAACTCGTAAATAGTAAATCGTGAATAGTAACTCGTGAATAGTAACTCATAAATAGTAACTCATGAATAGTAACCCCGTTATGAAAAAGTTTAAATTTGATAAAAATTCCCACCAATATTTCGGCATAATGATATTGAAGAAATAATATCATTTTTGAATAAAATAACATCCCTTATTATCCCTTACCTCAAAAGAGCAGTACTTCTGACTGGAACAACGCTGAACGAACTTGCACCGTATAGCAACACTCAAGATATCAAAATACTCACAAGAATACACTCGATAATATAGAGAGAGAAATAGAGAGAAAACTTCAGTTTCTGGTGTGATTTTCAATTCTAACCTAAGCACCCTATTTATAGGAAAATGCTTAGAACATCAAAGCAGAAAATTTAATAAAATATTAATATATATCAAAAATTCTTACGCCCACTTTCTCAGATCTGAATTCAGCCAACAAAGAATAACAAAAACAAAAAAAACATTTTTGTTATTAAAAATAATTAAAACTTTCAAAAATCAATTATTTCGGAACTTTAGAACTTCAATAATTCATAATAAATAGCCCATTTATCAGAAAATTTGAATCTCGCAATTTTTTATAGGAAATTCAATTCTCTACAACTTTGCAGAAGAAAGTTTTTTCAAATTTCAAACAGAAATTGACCGAAATCCACATACGGACGATTTTATAGGCTATAATCAAATTTCAGTCAAGAAATGGGGTCAACCGACACACAAAACATGTGTTAATCATTTAATGCAACAAAAATACTCTTTCTCCTCATATACTCATATATCCCACATTCATTATAAAAATATCATCATTATTCTATTATAATAATATAATAAAATATTATTTTATCAAAAAAAATAAAATATCAATTTTTAACAATTGTCACATTAAAAATTTTCTCCATCTATATCCACATAAAATCAATATTTTCCTCATCATATAAATCAATAATTAATTATTCACAAATAATATTACAGAATCATAATATTGACAACCAGACAGTTCTCAAGAAAGAGGGGGCTTTCCAATAAGAATTTCTCCTTATTGGCGCGCAATTAGGTGACCAAACCTCTCCTTAGACAGAACTTTCTAGACATTGCCAATAATGTTTTCTAATAATATTTTTCAGATAATATGAATTATTGCTTCGATAATGAAAAATATTGTGCAGTGACAATTATTGAAATAACAGTAATATAAAATATCAACGCAGCAATTATTGAATCAATAAAATAAAATACTGAACAATAACTACTATAATAAATATTGAGTAGTGCCTACGTAAGAATCAATAATTGGTGCAATACCATGTGCTACTGTGCAACAACGCGTATTACTGTGTTTTAACCACCAGGTATTCCAACAATATTAACGGTAACAACTACGCCGTTATTTATAAACAACTTATACTTGTCGTTTTCTTCATCCAATCGCTTTCCATTATGGAGCCCACAAAAAACTGCGTCGTCGTACGAATATTCCCCGATAGCAAGAATATTCCACGACCAAACGAATATTCCCCGACAACAATGAATATTTTATAACCACCTGCTTATTTAAAATATTTGCGCATTTTATCCATAACTAACCACATTAATCAAATCAACCCTTACTATTTCAAAATGATAAATAGAGGAAATTAAATCTTTATTTATAAAAAGTTGGGGTCTTACAGATATGGTGCGTACACCACACGGCGATCGTGGTGGGCGTGCTGCTAGTTCAGGCCATGGGGGCCGTGGAGGTAGTGCTGGTGATGATCAGGCTGGATCATCAGGTATAATTACATGTTTTGTTGTTATACATCTTATTATTTTTAATTTTATATAATATTGACATTATATTCGAGAATATAAATATTGTTGTATTTCACTACATAGGTGATCGATGTAGGCCTCCGCGGGGACTAGCACGTGGATTGCTAGGGAATCCCCCCCCCCCCAAGCGCCGCTTATATGCCGTGTCGGGACTACTAGGTAATATATACATTATGTTTGTATTAATTATTTAGTTCTTATATATTCTTTGCAATTTGGAAATTTAACCGCCTTCAATTTTAGTATCCTTGACGCGACGCCAAGGAACACGTTGCTTGGGATCGTCTGCAACCGATTCTCTAGCCCGTGGATGAGGTGGGCGGATGTGGTTGACCGCACACGTGGGCTGATTATTGTTGAGTTTAAGGTAAGAAGTCATTCATTCATATTTAGTTTTAATTTGTGCTTTTGAATATGTATTTACTGTTTTGCTTTATGTTGTCTACTAATTAAGTAATTGTAGATATTCATATGTTGTATTGCAGAGATATATATTATCGCTTCGAGGACGGGCAGGAAGCCCACGGCAGCACTGTTCTTGGGAAGTATCTCGAGATGAATTGGCACAAGTGGGTCTATGACTGGAAGAAGAAGGCCCAGACCAAGATAGCGGATGGACAGACACTTAGAGATTTCTGGCCAGATTTAATAGGTGTTGCGGTGTGGGAGCAGATGTGCGATATTTGGGAGGGCAAAGCATTCAAGAAGATGTCGTCACAGCATACAACTGCTCGACAGCAGAGTCGTCTCCCACACTGTACTGGAAATCAGTCGTACGACCTCTACAGGGAGAGGCTCGAGGTGAGTCTAAAGTACCGACCTTCCCACCTCGAGTTTTGGTGGCACGCTCACCAGAAGAAAGGTGACGGTGGTTATATCTCACCTGAGGCAGAGCACATTGCTGTAAGTAATTTAATTATTTTATTTAGTATGTATTTGATGGCTTTGAAATTCTTTTGTATTCTTTTAGCAAAATACTTGCTTTTCACCTATTTCTGTATTTTTTCAAACACAGTTCGAGGACTGATGCTGAGCGTGACGACGAGGAGATGGAGGACTGGCTGCAGGCTACAGGGGGGCCGAAGAAGGGTAGAATTGTTGCCATTCCCCGTGTCCCAGCCTACACTATAGTCCCTGCTATGAGATCTCGACGTCGCCTATGTGGCACACGTGGCATATCTGACGTGGAACCCAAAAAATTTATTGCTGCTCAGATTCGATCTCCAGACCTCCAACTCAAAATTTTGACTCAATGACCACCTAAGCACCACGGGATAGCTGTTTTATTTTCGCAAGGATTATAATTTATAACTGAAAAAAGAATTTCTCCCAAATTAAAACAAAACCCCTTTTCTTAGATCTGCTAAGTCTCGGTCTATATCTTATTTCGTTCTTTCGATCTTCATCTTCTATGTTCAGCGCCATTCACAACACAACGATCTGTCCCCAAAATCTATCATCTCACATTGATGTCGCACCACAAGGTCTACTACTAGATAGAGGAAAATTACCACCGAAAACGGAGGAAGAAGGGACGAGAGGATGGAGAGTGGACGGCGACGTTGGTGTTTGACAACCGCGATGCCGAGAATGGCGGTGGGAGAAGGGAGGGAGGAATCGGAGATGATCGTATCGACAACGAGACCATCCGTTTTGAAGTTACTGCAACTCTTAACTTCCAAGCACTATTTGTTGCTTCTTTCATCTTTCCATTTTGCAAAAATATTTTCCTTGGGTTTTTGGGTCTGTTGGGTATTTTGCATTTTTATTCTTCTTTTGAGATCAGATTTAGAACTTGGGTGTTAAAGAGCTCTTGATCCAAGTCTCTGAGGCTTATTTTAATCTTGATTTGATTTTGGGTGTGCCCAAAAATTTGTTTATGTAACTTTACTGCTGAGATGGACCAATTTGTTGAACGGCCTCCTGTACACATGGGTTTTTGAGTTCAAGCTCCATTGATATGACTATTTTGAATTCTTTTTGACATAGTTCTTTTTATTATTCATGTGTTTTTAGAGATACCCAGATGAAATCATTGCTAAATGTGTAATCTTTGTAAGAATTCTTGGTTTGTGCCCGTGTTTTGATGTGATTTTGGAATTATTAAGATGATATTCTTGTTAAACGTTTAGGCTTTTTGATATAATTCCTGGAATTTTGATGAAGATATGTGCTTATAGAACTAGTGAATTGGCTCCTTGTATTTTTAATAATAATAATAAAATAAATAACAGTAATAATAATAACAATAACAATAATAATATTAACAATAACAATAATAATAATAAAATAAAATAATAATAATAACTCCTCGAGCCCGGAGATTCCAATGCACAATCTTTCTTTGATACAGAAGTCAATTTGATAAAAATAGATAAACGAATAAAATTTTTTTTATAAGAACGGTTCTTGCCATTCACACTTGAATAAAAGAGATAACAGATCTAAGGATAGAGGATCTGATTTAATTTGAAGAAAATGATTTGTTCAGTTATAAATATTAATTCTTGCAAAATTATAACAACTAGGCTTGTTTGCTCAGTTGGTTCTAAGTTTTAAGCTAGAGGTCAAGAGTTCAAATCACTGCAACAACATAATTTTTGAGATTAAGTTCAATATGCGCCACGTCAGCCCACCCACGTGTAAAATAAAATAAAAAATATCCACGTCAGATTTGCCACGTATGCGTCACGTATGTAGGTCAACGCACATGTGGCGTCTGGGGCTCGAAGTCCAAATTTTTTAATAGAAAAGGACTCAATTTGCGTTGACCAAAAGAAAAGGGCTCAATACTCAAAAACCCCTAAAGTTCAGTGGTCTACCTTGCATTTTACCCCTAAATATAATATATAATATAATAATATAATATAATTATACTACCTCCTTAAATATTTGGAACCTATAAAATTAGTTCTCTTACTCGTATACCTTCCTAGCTTTATCACAAAATCTAAACCTCACTACATTCTTACGTCTCTCCTCTGTCCAAGAAGGTTGCAACTCTTGTTTAACCTGTGTTCTCAAACAGAAAATTAAGTTAAAAAAAATAAGAATAAAAAACAAAATATATCGATAAATAGTACCTCATGTTTGTAAAGATTTCTAAATTGAGCGAGCCTGCTAAGAATCAATACAACCTGCAAAATATTTTTAAAATCTTGTTCAAACTTAAATCGCATTAGTACAATATCATTCAAACATAGCAAACAACAATTTCTAATTTTAATAATACATTTGTTATTGAAATTTCTTCAAACTTGAAAATACCAATATTGATCCAATTTCGAGAAGCTGGATATTCAATATTTTACCTTCATCTTCAGATTACATGGTTGCAAGTTGTAATTACAAAAACTCATCAACTCATTCACAATTCATATCACAAAAAGTTTAAGTTATAATTCTTGGCAGTTTATTTAATAACCACCAACGAACCATCACATTCAAGCAAGGCCAATCAAAAAAATTACTATATTTCAAACAAAATTTAGAATTATACATGACTCATATATTACATATATATATATATATATATATATATATATATATATATATATATATGTTACATATTTATATAATATATAATATGTATGTATTTTATGTATAGTATATAATAGATAATATTATAAAATACATATACATTATCCATGTTACATATTTTATTACTATAATATAATATATAATATAATAAGATAATAGTATAATATACTCATGTATATTATGTATAATATATAATAGATAATATAATATAATACATATATATACATTATCTATATTACATATATAATATAATAATATAATAATATAATGTTATGTTATGATATGATATGATATATGTTATGATATGATATGATATACCACCTCCTTAATATAATATATAATATAATAATATAATAATATAATAATATAATATAATTATACCACCTTAAATATTTGGAACCTATAAAATTAGCTCTCTTAGTCCTATACCTAAGTACACCCCTCTATTTCCCTTGCTAAATTTATCACAAAATCTAAACTCATTACATTCTTACGTCCCTCTGTCTAAGAAGGTTGCAACACTTGTTAAACTTGTGTTCTCAACATAAAATTAGTTAGA
>JAINUV010000674.1:0-23397 GCA_020205505.1 Panax japonicus
GTATAAATGGACCATGCCGTATTCTAAAAGGGTAAAGAAAGTAAGAGAGCTGATGTCCCTACCCTAACATAACAAAAAAAAGTATGCATACATAGAGGGGTTGAACTTGAATACTTGTTCCTTGGCAAGAAATGCCTACTTTATACCGGGTCCGATTATTATGAAGTTTTTTTTAGTAAGTTGATCAATTGGTCAATAGAATACTGACACACATACAATCTTGCTTACGTGTTAGTATTCTATTGGTCAATTGACCAAACTTACCTCAAAATAAACTTCATACTAACCACTTCCTTTATATCATAATATATACTAGTAATTGCCCGTGCCTGAAGGCACGGCGTAACGAAAAATTAGATTAAAATTCGAAAAATGCTTTATTACCTAAAGACTATTTGCCAACTTAAAATCAGACATAATAATTATCATAATTTACCACACTACCACAATAATTAATTTTCCTTTAAAAATAGATATCCAGAAAAAATTAAACTTGTCTACAAAACTTACAATTATCAATAAAATTATCATAATTCACCACACCACCACAATAATTATTATTATTGTTATTGTTGTTGTTGTTATTATTATTATTATTACTATTATATTATAATTATAATTATAATTATAATTATAATTAATAATATTAATATTATATTAATTTTATTATAATTAGTATTACTTATTACTATTATAATAATATATTATTATATTATAATTATTATTATTTTGAATTAAAATTAGAATGAATCTGAACCGTACTTATGCTTTCCCGCTCAAATCAATTAGAATGAATCAGAATCTTTATTATATAGATTATTATTATTATTATTATTATTATTATTATTATTATAATTATTATTATTTCTATTACTATTACTATTACTATAATATAATAATTATTATTATTAGTACTATTATTAGTACTATTATAATTATTTTTAGTACTATTATTATTATTATATTTTTTTATTACTATTATTATTTGTTTTTGCATGTGTTAAGAAGAGAGGAGAGAGAAAGATTTTGTGTGTGAACATGAGAGAGAGTATGGTGTATGAGTTAATTTGATTTGGGCGGGAAGAAATATGAGCCTTTAGAATAAGTTTGAAAAATTAAGTTAGAATGAATCTGAACCGTCCTTGTGCTTTGTCAAATGAAAGATTCAAAATGAGTTTTGTTTTATTATATAGATTTATTTTTAGTACTATTATTATTTGTTTGTGTGTGTGTGTGTGTGAAGAAGAGAGGAGAGAGAAAGATTTTGTGTGTGAACATGAGAGAGAGTATGGTGAATGAGTGAATTTGATTTGGGCGGGAAGAAATATGAGCCTTTAGATTAAGTTGGAAAAATTAAGTTAGAATTAATCTGAACCGTTCTTGTTCTTTGTCAAATGAAAGATTCAAAATGAGTTCTGTTTTATTATATAGATTTATTTTTAGTACTATTATTATTTGTTTTTGTGTGTGTGTGTGAAGAAGAGAGGAGAGAGAGAAAGATTTTGTGTGTGAACATGAGAGAGAGTATGGTGTATGAGTGAATTTGATTTGGACGGGAAGAAATATGAGCCTTTAGATTAAGTTGAAAAAATTAAGTTAGAATGAATCTGAACCGTCCTTGTGCTTTGTCAAATGAAAGATTCAAAATGGGTTCTGCTTTATATATAGATATATATATATATATAGGATTTCATCCACAGCAACGGTTGTTGGAGCAACCATTTTCGGCAGCCGCTATAGGTTGTAGCTGCTTATAAAAAAAAAATTTGCATAAGGGCGGTACAGGATGTAGTGGCTGGCCAAAAATGGCTTGCTCCCAACAACCGGTTGTTGTGGATGGAATTTCTATAATATATATATATATATAGAATGAGGATCCAGTCGGACGCCCGGACTGGTCCTAAAATACGGACCCAAATTTTTTTTTTTTTTTTGCTTTTTTTTTTTTGAAACAGCTAAAAAAAAAAAAAAAAAATTTATGGAACTGAAATTTTTCCATAATACAATTTTGGGTGTTTTAATACCTACACCAACCAATGTATGTACAGTCTGCCCAGACTGTACAGACATATTTCGTTATAGGCATCCAAATCACGCCCAAAACACTGTATTATGGAAAAATTTCAATTCCATAAATTTTTTTTTTTTTTTTTTTAGTGTTTCAAAAAAAAAAAAGCAAAAAAAAAAAAAAAAAAAAAAGGTCCGGATTTTGTTAAAATCGGGAGTCCGGACTGATCCGGACTCTATATATATATATATATATATATATATATATCTATATATATATATATATATATATATATATATTATATATATATACGGCCCGTCTTTAAAGCGAACCTTAAAGAGCGAACCAAAGACGAACTATCGTCTTTGGTGTGTATGGCGACGGTTCGACCCGTCGCTATAGCCATGTAGTCTTTGACGACGGGTCGAACCGTCGACATAGACACCAAAGACGATGGTTCGTCTTTGATTCGCTTTAGAGCCTCTCCGTATATATATATATATATATTATATATATATATATATAGATATATATATATATATATATATATATATATAGAGTCCGGATCAGGTCCGGACTCCCGGATTTTAACAAAATCCGGACCTTTTTTTTTTTTTTTTTTTTTTGTTTTTTTTTTTTTGAAACAACTAAAAAAAAAAAAAAAAAAATTTATGGAATTGAAATTTTTCCATAATACAGTGTTTTGGGCGTGATTTGGATGCCTATAACGAAATATGTCTGTACAGTCTGGGCAGACTGTACATACATTGGTTGGTGTAGGTATTAAAAACACACCCAAAACATTGTATTATGGAAAAATTTCAGTTCCATAAATTTTTTTTTTTTTTTTTTAGCTGTTTCAAAAAAAAAAAAAAGCAAAAAAAAAAAAAAAAATTTGGGTCCGTATTTTAGGACCAGTCCGGGCGTCCGGACTGGATCCTCATTCTATATATATATATATATATATAGAAATTTCCATCCACAACAACCGGTTGTTGGGGAGCAAGCCATTTTTGGCCAGCCACTACATCCTGTACCGGCCCTTATGCAAATTTTTTTTTTATAAGCAGCTACAACCTATAGCGGCTGGCCGAAAATGGGTTGCTCCCAACAACCGGTTGCTGTGGATGAAATCCTATATATATATATATATATATCTATATAATAAAGCAGAACCCATTTTGAATCTTCATTGACAAAGCACAAGGACGGTTCAGATTCATTCTAACTTAATTTTTTCAACTTAATCTAAAGGCTCATATTTCTTCCCGTCCAAATCAAATTCACTCATACACCATACTCTCTCTCATGTTCACACACAAAATCTTTCTCTCTCTCCTCTCTTCTTCACACACACACACAAAAAACAAATATAATAGTACTAAAAATAAATCTATATAATAAAACAGAACTCATTTTGAATCTTTCATTTGACAAAGAACAAGAACGGTTCAGATTAATTCTAACTTAATTTTTCCAACTTAATCTAAAGGCTCATATTTCTTCCCGCCCAAATCAAATTCACTCATTCACCATACTCTCTCTCATGTTCACACACAAAATCTTTCTCTCTCCTCTCTTCTTCACACACACACACACACAAACAAATAATAATAGTACTAAAAATAAATCTATATAATAAAACAAAACTCATTTTGAATCTTCATTTGACAAAGCACAAGACGGTTCAGATTCATTCTAACTTAATTTTTCAAACTTATTCTAAAGGCTCATATTTCTTCCCGCCCAAATCAAATTAACTCATACACCATACTCTCTCTCATGTTCACACACAAAATCTTTCTCTCTCCTCTCTTCTTAACACATGCAAAAACAAATAATAATAGTACTAAAATAAATATAATAATAATAATAGTACTAAAAATAATTATAATAGTACTAATAATAGTACTAATAATAATAATTATTATTATTATAATAGTAATAGTAATAGTAATAGAAATAATAATAATTATAATATAATAATAATATAATAATAATAATAATAAATCTATATAATAAAGATTCTGATTCATTCTAATTGATTTGAGCGGGAAAGCATAAGTACGGTTCAGATTCATTCTAATTTTAATTCAAAATAATAATAATTATAATATAATAATATTATTATTATAATAGTAATAAAGTAATACTAATTATAATAAAATTAATATTAATATTAATATTATTAATTATAATTATAATTATAATTATAATTATAATAATAATAGTATAATAATAATAATAACAACAACAACAATAACAATAATAATAATTATTGTGGTGGTGTGGTGAATTATGATAATTTTTATTGATAATTGTAAGTTTTGTAGACAAGTTTAATTTTTTCTGGATATCTATTTTTAAAGGAAAATTAATTATTGTGGTAGTGTGGTAATTATGATAATTATTATGTCTGATTTTAAGTTGCAAATAGTCTTTAGGTAATAAAGCATTTTTCGAATTTTAATCTAATTTTTCGTTACGCCGTGCCTTCAGGCACGGGCAATTACTAGTATATATATATGATATAAAGGGAAGTGGTTAGTATGAAGTTTATTTTGAGGTAAGTTTGGTCAATTGACCAATAGAATACTAACACGTAAGCAAGATTGTATGTGTGTCAGTATTCTATTGACCAATTGATCAACTTACTAAAAAAATAACTTCATAATAATCGGACCCGGTATAAAGTAGGCATTTCTTGCCAAGGAACAAGTATTCAAGTTCAACCCCTCTATGTATGCATACTTTTTTTTGTTATGTTAGGGTAGGGACATCAGTCTCTCTTACTTTCTTACCCTTTTAGAATACGGCATGGTCCATTTATACATCCAGAAATAACTCTTTTGCCGGACTGCCAAGCCTAATTTATTACTGGTGTGGTTGTGGGGTATGTGAACAGCTCCCCCTCAGACAATCAGGCTGCTAATGGATGAACAAAACACCAAATAAACTAGGCCTAGTGTCCTCTCAAGCCATTTTCAAGACAACCCTAATGATCTGTGAGCCTCCCTCCTTAGATAGTTAGATGCATGAATGTTCCACTTATCCAGCTGTGCTGCACTCCACCAATTTAGTTTAGGCTTTTCTTGGCATCCATGAAACATTTTTGTTTTGTTTCCAATAATTAGATGTCCCACATCTTTCATACCCGAGTCAACACAAATAAACCCTATTAATACAACATTCACATAATAATCTCACTGCAAAAGACGAGGCTCATGTGACCTCCCGAGCCACTTTCAGTTCAAACCTGGATATTTTTCATTTATCCGGGTGGAGGGGTCAACAGTTGGGCAAGTCTTTAAAGTTTCAAACATAGCCCTTTATTGGATCGCATCCTAGAATCTCTTTTTTGATGTTGTGGTTAAGCCGCTAATTTTATTGAAGTTGGCATGAAAAGGTTTCCAGTTAAAGAAGGGGAATAATGACAAAATTTTGCTTTCTTAATAACAAAAATTATACGCACCTGCCGCTACAAGTTGACCATAAACATCATAAGCTAAATAAAGCTAATAAGATGTGTAACTATACAATTCTAAGAGCATAATTTCATGACAAAATGGCCAAAAGTTACTGGCATAGGGCCCTCCATACAAATTAACAAAACCATACAATAGGTTACATAGAAGTGACCACCAACTACAGAAGGAGGTAATTGACCACCAAAGTGCTTTTAGCAACTACCCAAAAGTTAATTTAGTTGACATGTATCAGAAAAGAGGGTACCAAAGGTTGGCAGTCATTAGTCCAATACTGGGATTTAGCATAGATGTCCACACCATTTCCAGTTAAGCCTCCTTGGGCCCTCCTTAAAAACCAAAGCTTTCCTGCAATCCAAACTCCTGTAGAAATATATATTATGGTGCCACAATTATGGAAAATAAAGGCAACCAAATCATCTGGCAAGTTTGATATAGGGAAAAGATACAGCAGAGATAATAGAACTTACAAGTTGGCTCAGCCGGAAATCAGGAGGTGTCTGTTTCTATATTTGCTGGATCAAGTACCAATGCTTGACACTCCTCCAAATCCCTCTTAAAATTCTCTGTTCCCAAGCGAGCATAATCAGAAAGACAAGCTTTGCCCACAATTTCTCGATTTTCAACTCCATTCCTATTTGGAGACTGGCTCCGAAGAAGTTCATCACACAAAGACATTGCTTCAACCAGTTGTTGGGAATCTAACAAATACTGTGACGCGCTGTCCCACCCATTTGCATCTTCTCCAGCATAATTCTCATTATCATCTCCCATTTGATAAGCATCATTCTCAGCCACAAGATGATCTTGACTATCAGGCTTATCAGATGAAGTGTGCACCTCATCTTTAAGACACTCCATTTCATAATGCTTATGTAAAAAGTTAAAATACATCAATATATTTAGCAGAAAGGAAATCATGAGATCTATTTGCATTGATGCAATCCAAAAAGCTCAGCAGTTAATATAGGCAACATATAATGTCCATCTTTCATAAGTACCTAGGAAGCACGGATACGGACACAAGACACGGATTCGACATGATCCGTGACAAGGGACACAGCATTTTCCCAAGAAACAGGATATATGATATGTTGGGTGATACATTGAATTTTATGTATATTTTTAATAAATGTATAAGTAAATTTAATTGTTAATAAAGCTTGTTTAATCAAGTAATATATTGAGGAACATAAGCAAGTGGTTAACTTAAAAGTTGTTCAATGAAAATACTAGCACCTAACATAACGTATCTAGAAGTATGTGATACATATCCAGAAGTGTTAGTGGACTGTTGGTGTTCGAGTGTCCAACACGTATTCGACAAAGACACGTTGGCCTCCAAGAAGTATTCGTGCTTCATAGATAAGTAATTTTATATTAATGAGGAAGTGTAACATGCTCCACAATTATCTTGTTCCTTGAATACTACAACACCATAACTTTATTTCTCCAAATTTACTGACTTATCGTAATTTGTTATGTGGATGACTTTGATCGCAATCTTCAGAAACTGAAAACAAGCTTAGGGCATGAACACAACTAGACCTAACATTTGGGCCAGTAGGCATGTCGAGCCATATCATCGCTCATATCTAAACCTATATAAAAAAGCAATTTAAGACAGCTAAATGGCGTGACGGTGTCCCTAGCTATGTCCAAAAAAAAAAACCTGGTAAAGAAAGAAGAAGAAAGCCAGAGAGAATATCCCCAATGATTTTTTGTAGGATTTTATTTCTAAAAAGTAAAAAAGAAAAGTATAAAAGGGATACAAGAAGTTTGGTGTACCTTAACATGGGGGTCAATGCAAGTAATAATCAAGTCTTTTTCCTTGTCATAATTAGGTAATCGCCCTTCAGCACATGGTGTTTCAGGAGTCACAGACTTCGGAGAGAATGAATCTTCTTTTAAAGTTGTATCATCAATTCCTTCAGGTAAATGTTCACTTTTTTCGCTCTGCTTGACTTGTTGCTGCTGATAGAACACTTTGGAGATTACATACTCTCCTTCCTTTTCATCTTCCCCTGTGCCTAGGTGATATTGGTGCATAACCCAATTAGTTTTCTCGGCTTTACCACCCCTGACCTGACTCGTATAAAGAACCATGATCTTCTTACACCCCTTTTGCACCCCATCCAAGATAACAGGTTTGGTCCTTCCAGTTTTATGCCAACGAACATCTCCAAGATCATCACCACGTATCTTTCGACGCTTCCGTGTTCCAGTGTTATAGGCTTTGATTGCTCTGTGGAAGAAGTGAGATACACTTCCATCTTGCTTAACACCTGAACACTAATACAGTTAGACCTAAGATTATCCGAAGATGGTTAATGCTGAGGGAAGAAAGCACGAGCTAAATTTTTGCAAGTACCAGGTAAATTCTGAGGATGTGTATAACATATTCCATCATCTTCATCAACAGTTGGGATAAACTCCTTAATAAAAGGATGGGGCTTAAAATTCTCAGCACCAGCTTTTGCAAGTAGATGCCAAATGATCTCTTGATCAGATGGATCAAATTTTACCCCTCTGGGTAATCCTGGCCACTGCTGCGTGACCTGAAAAACGAAGTGTCAGATACTCTGATTATAAGCATTGCTGTAAATTTTTTTTCTCAGACCAATGATGCAAGGAGCACATTTAAGGCTCATAATAATCAGAAAAGATATTCTAAGGAAGATATAAAACTGTTAACATTAAATATTTCCTAAAAAGTTACTCCCACTGGTCCATATTGTTTGCCTAGTTTTTCATTTTGTGACTTCTAAAATTACCAGAGTTCATTGTTCAAAGTATTTTGATCCTAGCATACCCTTCTTCCCGTCATTATTAAATTACAATTTTAATCTAAAAAGGATCTGATCTAATGGAGAAGTGCTACTGGTATAATTACGATGTGAAGTGTAAACTTTTCTGAAACATGTTTTTCCAAGGCATCTTGTAATAGATGCAGCAATTCCTAGTTTTCAGTTATCTTAAAGAAGTGTTTCGCACAATTACGCCCAACAGCACATTTGAGCCAGACAAACAAATTTCAAATAACATGTGAGAAACTGTCTTTCCAAATGTGGTCCTAAATTTTAGTATCAAATAATTTTAAACAAAAGATAAGTAAAACCAGACATGATAGCCAAGTTGTAGATCTCTCCCTTTACTATGTAAGGCCACAGTAAAGAAGATAGTAACTCAGCAAGCGCTTTAGAAGATTGGAATGTATGTTTCCCTTAGGTTTCCCCTAGTTCTCCTCCTGTCCCTTTTTCCAGGCTCCTCCTAGGCCCCTAGGATTGAAATGTATCTCTAAATTTACTACATTGTAATAGTGTAGGTTCATAAAAAAAAGTAATATAGAAAAAAGGCGGGCAAGGATTGAGAAAAACAAATTGAGCATTTTGAAGCATGAATCGTCAAAAATTAAAAACCACTATAAAATTTAAGTTCAAAGCACAGTAAGAAAACCATTTTGGAACCTATGACCTTCTGAGGTACTCCTATTATCATAATAGATATAATGACAACATAATACAGAAGTTGATTCACTAGGAGATAAAAACTACTTCATGCCATTTTTGAGGTAGAGCAAGAGCAAGCAATCAAGAGAGTGACTATAAGAAGTTTGCAAGATAACTAGAAGAAAAAATACTATACTACAATTGAAAGAGCAACAAAAAAGTGATATTGTAACATCCCAGTCACACATCGTAACATGTGTGAGACGTAAATGTTTATATCAGGACTCAAGCTGCTATCATTAATACCTTCAGTCACAACCATTTGTGTGAGCCTGTAATAGACTACTATGACTTGAAAATATTATTGAGACAACACATTGAGCCTTATTATACTATGATTTGGACTCAAAATATGATTTGAATTGTTACATAAATCAAAGCCGACACTCAAAAGCCCGGGACGAGTCATCCGATCGGGTTTTCGGAGTTGGGAGCCTTCTTAGTAGGTCGCTAGTATTATCCTACAATGACTAGAGAGGCAAAGTTTTTTAACTTGAAGGGAAATCAGGTATTCAAGTGGGGGAATTTGCAACACCCCAATTCCACATTGTAACAAGTGGGATACTTTGGATGTTTATATAATTACTCAAGTTGCTATCATTAATACTTTCGGTAATGGGCTAAAATGACCCAAGAATATACTACTGATAAGATGCATTGAGCCTTATTATGCTATGATTTGATTTGGACTCGGGATTTGACCCAGGTTATCACAGATTCAGACTAAATAAAGTGGACTTACAAGCCCACTTTTCCCTCTTGAACTAAAGAAAATTGATTGAAAATCAATGTCACCATGTTTCCATATGTAATGATCAGTATAGGCATCAAATTATGCTATTGAATTACTCTATGCTTATTGACCATAAGATAATGACAGGAAACCTAAGGAGAGAGACAAACCACAAGATAAAAAATTGTTAAAGACTAACAGACCCCAAAATCTTTAAAAGATGCTTAACATGTACTCGTTTTAGCCTATAGCTAGTTTGAATATATCAATCACCATTAGATTTATGCAGGCATGATCCATATTAGTATAAGGCAGTGAATGTTTGATTCATAGCAAAGTGCACGAATAAGAATTCATACATCACTATTGTCGACAACGTGTTGGCAATTTGGACAAGCTTTAGTAGGGTTGCTTTTCCAACTGACTCTTCCAGGGTCACATGCGCCAGAAGCACTCTTGATTTTTGTTGCAATTCTATGACCGTCCACCAACCATGACGGCCTGATAGTTAACAAATAATATTAATATTATAACAGTGCTAATAATAAAATTCTACATAACATGATAAAATATTTGTGAACAATCTCCAAGACCAAAGTCAAGATTAATTCTTCAGATCACCAGGTGCAACTAATAATTACCAAGGAGTACATTTTATATAATCAAAAAGAAGACACAAATAATAGAATGATAAATTAAAAATAAATAAAGGTTAATATCTCAACTCTGTAAGAAAATTATCTCAGTAATATATTCAAAAGCTGGAAGGAGAAGATTACCAAGAAATATCAATAAATACGCCAACTGAGAATTTAATCAAAGACCCCACTTACTAAATAACTGCAGGGGCTGTGACATAAGGAATCATGTTGAGAAAATATAGTGACCACTCATTGTATTCATTTTGTCATGTTACATTTCATTTGTTGTATGTTTACTAAAACAAACACAACGAAATGTTCAACCATTGATAATCAGTGTCATTCAAGCATGTTCTTTTCCTGTCACTTGTCAGTTTGTTTCAACAATAGTTTATTAGAAACAGCCCCATGGAGCTTGCTAGTTTCTTTGGAACATAAATGTTATCATTTTTTACTAATCAGTAAAATATCTTCAATTCATGCCTTTCCAGAAAAATCATATTTGATCTTAATCAAGGAATCTAAATCTATGACGTCTCAACACAATACAATATCAATTTTTGCAGAACAAAAAATTGTAGCATGTGAAAATTTGGTCATTCCCTCATTTTAAAACACACTCAATAGGGTATGTCATCCTAATTCATCGGTGTTCTAATAGGCATTCTTAGAACAAGGAGTGAACCTAAAAAATTAGAGCATGCAATGTACGTAAGCTAGCACTAAAGAACACGTTCTATGCAACCTATTGATTTCGACAAACTCCAAACAAAACAATCTACCAAACAGGGGAGCACGTAAGCTAAAAGCATTTTATCGATAAATAGGCATGGTTCTACAAGAGGTAATGTTCTTCCTAACTTTCTCATCTAAAATTTAAAGAATTGTCACCAGTCACAAAGGCATAAGAGAAAGCAAAAATCAATGCTGCAGGAGTACAATAAGACAATATAACCAAGGTAATCATCCCAAATAAAGCTGCCTAATCAAGGTATTAGCTCATTCAACGATAAGATGCAGAATCACACAATTGATGGTACCAAAAATTTATGAGGCCAAAGATATTAATTTCAACCAATAGTTGAAGTTAGTTTTCCAGTTAAATCTCCTGCAGCTCAAACAAAAGGCGCCTATCATTGTTTAAATTTCAAATAGCCATGGCGAATCATGCTAAAAATTTGCAAGCAGGACAAGAATCTATTCTGGTGATGTATTATATCATGCAGAAAGAATGTGCAGAAATAGGGATTTATTTATAATCCAAACAAAAAGGGTCAACTACACCAAAAGCAGAAATAGTTGGGTAGCTGCCGATTAGGGCTAGAACACCTAACGTGTAGCTCAAATACAGATATTCTTTGAGTATGTACACTAAATATGTTAGAAAAACTAATCTTTAACATTGATAACAAATAAGTCTTGTACGTATATATATATATATATATAGAGAGAGAGAGAGTGAGAGAGAGTGAGAGAGTTGCTTAATGCTTACCCAGCCATGAGATTTGGGAGAATGATGATCAGATCAGATCAGATCAGTTCAAATCAAAATATGCAAACCATTTATTTTCCTTTATTGAAGTCTGCCCTTCTTCCCCTTATTTGGGTCTTCACCGATTTATCTAAAAGTGTAGTCTTGATTTTATTTCTTTTCATAGAGCTTGACTTGATCCATTGGTGATTGTATTTGTATTATGAAAGAGTATTTTACTGTTCAATACGAGGTGACGGAATGGACTGTAAATTGGAGGAATTAATAGGAGTACTCCACTAATTAAATACTGAATCTATAATATAAAACAGAGCGGAGAGAGAAAATAGACAAATGTCACATCAAGTTTACGTCAGCTGCTCTCTCTCATTCCAGTTATTCAAATTTCAAACCCTCTATCTATCTGTTCTACCACACACACGCAGAGCGAAATTTATAAAATTATCTATTTTAATTATGAAAATAATAATTCCCTTTATTTGGTAGAAGTAGAACATAACAAGGATATATATCTATAATATAAAACAGAGCGGAGAGAGAAAATAGACAAATGTCACATCAAGTTTACGTCAGCTGCTCTCTCTCTCATTCCAGTTATTCAAATTTCAAACCCTCTATCTATCTGTTCTACCACATACACGCAGAGCGAAATTTATAAAATTATCTATTTTAATTATGAAAATAATAATTCCCTTTATTTGGTAGAAGTAGAACATAACAAGGATATATATATATATATCTATAATATAAAACAGAGCAGAGAGAGAAAATAGACAAATGTCACATCAAGTTTACGTCAGCTGCTCTCTCTCTCATTCCAGTTTAGATATGTGTTGATGATTGTGTGTTCCGTATTTTGTAAAGTTAACTAATTATACATGGTTATGATGATTTTGGGTATGAAATGATAATTTTTTTTGTGGTTTAGATATGTAATGATGATTGTAAGTTTTGTAGACAGGTTTAGAATTTTCTGGATATTTATTTTTAAAAGAAATTTTGCCAAAATTTCTTGAAATTAGTACCGACTAGCTCGATGTTTTGGTGGTTGGATATATATTGATGATTGAGTATGTATTAATTGTTGTGGTGATATGTGTCTTTAGATAATGTAATATTTTTTAAATTTTAATTTAATTTTTCGTTACGTCGTGCCTTCAGGCACGGGTTATAGCTAGTCTATCTAATAAAATATAAATAATTTTGAATTTTTCGCTCACTCAATAAATCATCTGGGCCGTCCAAAGTTTGGGATAAATCCCACCGTTCATACATCTATCTAATCTATCTAATAAAATACAAATAATTTTGAACTTCCCGCTCACTCAATAAATCATTTGGGCCGTCCAAAGTTTGGGATAAATCCCACCGTTCATATATCTATCTAATAAAATACATCTATCTATCTAATAATCTAATAATAATTTAATAAAATACAAATGACTTTAAATTTCCCGCTCACTTAATAAATTATTTTGGTCGTTCAAAATTTGAGATAAATCATATTGTCCATACAGTGCCGGAGGCACGGGACCCAGCTAGTTAAAAAATATTCAGTGTGACCGTTCCATCCCAAGACTCCAGTCGACCGGATTCCAGTAATGGGTTGACTTCATTGTCTCTCCTGCTAGGTGTGTCCGGCAACCGAATCAATATCGAATCGAACCGATTGAAATTGGTTAAATTTTGATATTGATACTAATTGGACCGGTATATCGAATCGGTTTCGATATCGATTTTTACGGAAAATTAATATAATTATTTATTATTATTATTATCATCATTATTTTATTATTATTATTAATTATTTATTAATAAAATAAATAATTAGAAAATCGGTATATATCAAACCATAAAAATGCCGTACCGAAATCGGTACTGAAAAAATCGGTATATACCGATTTTTTTTGTACCTAAACCGAACTTATTCTTTTTGTACAGAACCGACTGATTCGGTCCGGTCCAAAAAACCGGAAAAAATCCAGTACTATCTCCTGCTACCGTTATTTGCATACACAATTCCTGGAAACAGAACTGAGAACACAATCATCTGGAATTTTGAAGGGAAAAAGTTAATTTTTTCTTTTTACTTTTTTACGGTTTATTGTGTATGTTTTTATTATTGTGTATTGTTCGGGAGCATTCTGTTGACCTTCAATTGGGCTGAAGGCCCGACATCAGAGGAGTTGTATGAGTTCATTGGGCCGAAGCCCATGGTGGATTTAGAGGTGTTCGGGTCGGCGTCTGAGTCCTTCTGGGCCGGACCTTCACTTTAGTGGATGTCTTCGGGTTCGGCATCCGAGCCCCCTGGGCCGGAGCCTTATCCTGTTGTGTGCTGTTGGGAGTCGGGCCTTCGGGTCTTTGGGGCCGAAGCCTAGACCTGACAGTGGGATAGTTTGGGCCTGTACAGTGAGCCTTCCTGCGTGCAGAGTTGGACGTCCCAATTATAATTAAATACGGTTACTCCAAATGTAGTGATTAGATTGGATTCTACTTGCATCTTTTAAAGAGATTGTGTTGAACCCAAGTTATGGTAACTATCATAGCTAGGAGTCCTTAACCGATTAGAAGAATGATTTTAAGGCAGTGAGATTATTATAAATACCAGGCTAGGTTACAATTAAGAGGTAATTCATGTGACGCCCCCAAAATTAGGTATACATCACCCATCTTGAGTCGTCAGATACATGGTACAGAATTCAAATACAACTTACTAATACCACTGTCGTGTATAATACGACAAAATACAACTGTGAGTTTGAATACAATAATTGTCTACTAGAGATCATACAAACTCAAAAGGAGTCCCCAATACAATTATTGTAACACTAATTAACAGAATAATGATGACTACTAATACTATTCTCTGGTCCATCACTCCGTTCCCCGACTCTTCCCAGTTATATTCTCATTTCCTGAAGAGAACAGTGAAAGAAAGGGTGAGCTCAACTAGCCCAGTAAGAAATATTATGACTAAGATAATGCAGAATAAATTATCATTAGCCTTCAACAGTGTTAAACTGATAAAATATAATAAACATCAAGTTTAACTGCAGCAGAATCAGCAATCCATTAAAGAGTCAAGTAGAAAATAAAATCTACTATCTTTTATGATTTAAAAGGTTTTTCATCACTGTTATAGCTGAGACTCAGCTTATTAAATATTCCACATCATTGAATCACCCCTGCACTACGGCCAAGGATATTCTTTAGTATCACGACCACAATTATTCATGCAATACAGCCAAGAATATTTGTGTATTCATTAATGGTCATGATCATGCCAACAACTGTCCATCAATGCACTACGGGCCAATGAGGATTTTTAATTTTTACATCATTTGTAATATTACGGTCATGATTACACCGAATAATCCCTGGTCATAATCATACCAAGTCCATCTATGCATTATAGGCCACAGATGACTTTCAACAAAATATAAACATGAGGATGATGACAATGATATAAGAATTCAATAAAACAAGTTCAAGAATTATTTTATCCAGAAATTATTAACATCCAAATTATCAACACGATACTGTTTTGTGGTGTAAAATTCAAGAATGCTCGGAAGAATATTTCCATAAAAAGATACTGGATGAAGCGCAAATATCAAGGATATTCCACTAATTTCATGGAGTATAGAAGTGAAAGTTTTATCCAACTGAGTATGATAAAGAATGGAATAGCAAAAGAAATCACCATGCATGCGATAGACCGCACAGACAGGTTATTCCAGCAGAATAATAATAACGGAACCAGGTCAGGTGAAATTCACACCGACAGGATGTTCCAACAGAATAATAAATAACGGAACCAGGTCCGGCGTAAAACGCACAGACAGGATATTCCAACAGAATAATAAAGAATGGAACCAGGTCCGGCGTAAAACACACAGACAGGATGTTCCAACAGAATAATAATAAAGACGGAACCAGGTCCGGCGTATAGCACAGACAAGATATTCCGACAGAAATATAAAGACAGAATAGTAAATGGATGTCACCAAGTATAGGGTATTCCGCGTATACAGGTTATTCCAACAGAATAATAATGAATGGAATAACATAAGGATTTCACCAAGTATAGGGTATTCCGCGTATACAGGTCATGTATAGGGTATGCCACTTTTACAGGTTATTCCAACAGAATAACAAAGAATGGAATAACATAAGTTCTCTTCAAGAAGAGAGAATAACACCCCTTACCTTATTAGGAGATTGAATACTGCAGTAGTGTAGTAACCGAATACTCTTCTTCTTCTCTTATTCTCTCTATACTTTCTCTCTCTATAGCTTGAACGAATTCGTGAAAAATAATGAAGCCCTATGCCTCTATTTATAGAAGATTTATTACTATTTACGAAAGTATTTACTATTTACGAAGGTAATTACTACTGACGAATGTAATTACTATTGACGAAGGTAATTACTATTTATGAAGGTAATTACTATTTACGAAGGTAATTACTATTTACGAAGGTAATTATTATTTACAAAGATAATTACTATTTATGAAAGAGACTCTTAGATGATGACATATGACCCCCCATAAATAATTAAACTTACCACAAACGTCTAATAATAGACTCTTTATATACATCAAGGATTGAATAAAAATTACCAGAAATCATTTTATTTTTAATCAACACATATTAATCAGTTATAACTTGTCGTCTCAATTATTGTTTAAATAATATAACATATTATACAGATGATAATGTGACAATAATTGAGTCAATAATATAAGAGATATGATGCAGCAATTACTGTAGCAATAATTGAGTATAGCTGAGTGACTTCTCACGTAAGCACCAATAATCAAAACCGTGTGCTACTATACAGCAACGCGTATTACTGTACTTTTACTACCGAGTAGTTCAACAGTTTTAACGGTAACACCTCCGCTGTTATTTTATAGAAAGATAATTTTGTCGTTTTCTAACTACGACAATACTTTCGTTATGGGGTCCACCAATGATTGTGCCGTCGTACGAATATTCCCCTACAAAAAGAATATTTCCCGACCAAACGAATATTTTATAACAACTTGCGTACTTTGCAAAATTTATAAATATTACCCACAACTATAACATTATATCAAATTTATTTCATAATATTCAAAAATAATAATTATAAAAATTCATCTTTATTTATAAAAACTGGGGTCTTACAACATCCCCTTCTTATGAAATTTCGCCCTCGAAATTAGGGTACATACCTGGTATGTCGAAGAGGTAAGGATACCTTGATTTCATTTCAGATTCTAACTCCCAAGTCATTTCCTCAACATCGTGGTTTCTCCACAAAACTTTGACTTGAGGTATAACCTTGGAGCGTAGAATATGTTCCTTCTTATCCAAGATTTGAACAGGAATCTCTTCATACGTCAAATCTTCCGCTATTTCGTCCGGTTCTACTCAATAATGTGGTTCGGGTCTTTCACATATTTACGTAACATGGATATGTGAAAAACATTATGAACACGAGACATATTTGGCGGTAAAGCGAGTCTATAGGCCACAGTTCCTATTCGATCGAGAATTAAAAATGGACCGATGAATCGAGGATTGAGTTTTCCTCTCTTTCCAAATCTTGTAACTCCTTTCCATGGAGTACACGTAACAACACATGATCTCCTATATTGAATTCCACGTCCTTTCGATGAAGATCAACATAACTCTTTTGTCGACTTTGTGAGGTGTTTATACGTTGTCGAATCGTTTGAATCTTTTCCGTAGTCATACGTACCAACTTCGGTCCCAACAACGTTGCTTCACCCACCTCATCCCAACATACTGGAGAACGACACTTTCTTCCATACAACGCTTCGAATGGAGCCATGTCAATACTTGCTTGATAACTGTTGTTGTAGGAAAACTCCACCAATGGTAAGAACTTGTCCCAACTTCCCTTGAAATCAAGGACACAGAGTCTTAATAGATCTTCGAGAGTTTGAATAGTCCTCTCCGACTGTCCGTCCGTCTGAGGATGATATGCCGAGCTAAATCGTAAGTCTGTGCCCATAGCTTTTTGCAAACTAACCCAAAATCGTGAAGTAAATCTTGGGTCTCGATCAGAAACTATGGATACCGGCATACCATGCAGTCTTACAATCTCGTTTATGTACATACGAGCAAGACGTTCAAGTGTATAAGTTTCTCGTATCGGTAAGAAATGAGCAGACTTGGTCAATCTATCAACAATGAGCCAAATCGCATCTATGCCTTGAGAAACCTTAGGAAGATCGGTAACGAAATCCATGGTAATGTGCTCCATTGCTATTCTCAACATTCTCAGATGTCATTTTCAGATACTGCCACAAAACAAAGGTTATGTAACATAATATCTCTAAACTCTGACCAACCAATTTAAATACAAAATAAATTTAAGTAGGTCATACTAGCAAAGGAATTCCCCGTCTCTCCCCTCCTAGTTCTAGTCTCACATCTTAGCCAGGGATCATATCCCTAAGCTCTGATACCAACTGTGACGCCCCCAAAATTAGGTATACATCACCCATCTTGAGTCGTCAGATACATGGTACAGAATTCAAATACAACTTACTAATACCACTGTCGTGTATAATACGACAAAATACAACTGTGAGTTTGAATACAATAATTGTCTACTAGAGATCATACAAACTCAAAAGGAGTCCCCAATACAATTATTGTAACACTAATTAACAGAATAATGATGACTACTAATACTATTCTCTGGTCCATCACTCCGTTCCCCGACTCTTCCCAGTTATATTCTCATTTCCTGAAGAGAACAGTGAAAGAAAGGGTGAGCTCAACTAGCCCAGTAAGAAATATTATGACTAAGATAATCCAGAATAAATTATCATTAGCCTTCAACAGTGTTAAACTGATAAAATATAATAAACATCAAGTTTAACTGCAGCAGAATCAGCAATCCATTAAAAGAGTCAAGTAGAAAATAAAATCTACTATCTTTTATGATTTAAAAGGTTTTTCATCACTGTTATAGCTGAGACTCAGCTTATTAAATATTCCACATCATTGAATCACCCCTGCACTACGGCCAAGGATATTCTTTAGTATCACGACCACAATTATTCATGCAATACGGCCAAGAATATTTGTGTATTCATTAATGGTCATGAGCATGCCAACAACTGTCCCATCAATGCACTACGGGCCAATGAGGATTTTTAATTTTTACATCATTTGTAATATTACGGTCATGATTACACCGAATAATCCCTGGTCATAATCATACCAAGTCCATCTATGCATTACAGGCCACAGATGACTTTCAACAAAATATAAACATGAGGATGATGACAATGATATAAGAATTCAATAAAACAAGTTCAAGAATTATTTTATCCAGAAATTATTAGCATCCAAATTATCAACACGATACTGTTTTGTGGTGTAAAATTCAAGAATGCTCGGAAGAATATTTCCATAAAAAGATACTGGATGAAGCGCAAATATCAAGGATATTCCACTAATTTCATGGAGTATAGAAGTGAAAGTTTTATCCAACTGAGTATGATAAAGAATGGAATAGCAAAAGAAATCACCATGCATGCGATAGACCGCACAGACAGGTTATTCCAGCAGAATAATAATAACGGAATCAGGTCAGGTGAAATTCACACCGACAGGATGTTCCAACAGAATAATAAATAACGGAACCAGGTCTGGCGTAAAACGCACAGACAGGATATTCCAACAGAATAATAAAGAATGGAACCAGGTCCGACGTAAAACACACAGACAGGATGTTCCAACAGAATAATAATAAAGACAGAACCAGGTCCGGCGTATAGCACAGACAGGATATTCCGACAGAAATATAAAGACAGAATAGTAAATGGATGTCACCAAGTATAGGGTATTCCGCGTATACAGGTTATTCCAACAGAATAATAATGAATGGAATAACATAAGGATTTCACCAAGTATAGGGTATTCCGCGTATACAGGTCATGTATAGGGTATGCCACTTTTACAGGTTATTCCAACAGAATAACAAAGAATGGAATAACATAAGTTCTCTTCAAGAAGAAAGAATAACACCCCTTACCTTATTTGGAGATTGAATACTGCAGTAGTGTAGTAACCGAATACTCTTCTTCTTTCTCTCTTATTCTCTCTATACTTTCTCTCTCTATAGCTTGAACGAATTCGTGAAAAATAATGAAGCCCTAGGCCTCTATTTATAGAAGATTTATTACTATTTACGAAAGTATTTACTATTTACGAAGGAAATTACTATTGACGAAGTAATTACTATTGACGAAGGTAATTACTATTTACGAAGGTAATTACTATTTATGAAGGTAATTACTATTTACGAAGGTAATTACTATTTACAAAGGTAATTACTATTTACAAAGGTAATTACTATTTATGAAAGAGACTCTTAGATGATGACATATGCCCCCCCATAAATAATTAAACTTACCACAAACGTCTAATAATAGACTCTTTATATATATCAAGGATTGAATAAAAATTACCAGAAATCATTTTATTTTAATCAACACATATTAATCAGTTATAACTTGTCGTCTCAATTATTGTTTAAATAATATAACATATTATACAGATGATACTGTGACAATAATTGAGTCAATAATATAAGAGATATGATGCAGCAATTACTGTAGCAATAATTGAGTATAGCTGAGTGACTTCTCACGTAAGCATCAATAATCAAAACCGTGTGCTACTATGCAGCAACGCGTATTACTGTACTTTTACTACCGAGTAGTTCAACAGTTTTAACGGTAACACCTCCGCTGTTATTTTATAGAAAGATAATTTTGTCGTTTTCTAACTACGACAATACTTTCGTTGTGGGGTCCACCAATTATTGTGCCGTCGTACGAATATTCCCCGACAAAAAGAATATTCCCCGACCAAACGAATATTTATAACAACTTGCGTACTTTACAAAATTTATAAATATTACCCACAACTATAACATTATATCAAATTTATTCCATAATATTCAAAAACAATAATTAAAAAAATTCATCTTTATTTATAAAAACTGGGGCTTACAATTCATACTTTTGAACATTAAACACTTAGCCTCCATTGTTAAAACCTTGTAACGGCCTGTACTTATTCTCACACCGAGCTATCCCCCGGCGGCACAAGCCGTCAAGCTTCTGTGTGATCTGTTATTGTGCAGGTTCTAACGCGGTGGATTCTGTGATTGGACACGCCGGCGAAACTTGGCGTTAACATGTATGATCACAAATTTTAATGGGAATTGATATTTTTCACAAAAAAAAATTGATATTGCTACAAGGCTTCTTCGCATAAATAATAAACAAGACTCATACATTCGTATGAATGAGCTATTGTAAAAATATTAATTCCCATTTAAATTGATACTACTAAATACTGACAATATGAGATAATAAGAGGATATAATTATTCTATCTTGTCATTTACAATTTTAGATTAGTCACAATTTACATTGATATAAAATTAATCGATATATATATATATATATATATATATATATATATATATTCTTAAATCTCTACAATAAATGTAATACATTACAAATTCAGCTTAAAAAATTATCAATAATCAATATAATGATGAATATTTTAAAATGTATAAAAAATACTATTAATTAAAATCTTGTTATTTCATAATTATCAATAATCAATATAATAACAATTTTACTTTTTTGGTATAAAAAATTAATGCATAAATATATATAGATTAATACCTGAATTTTATGTTTATTTCATAATTATCAATAATCAATATAATTAATTTTTATACTAAAAAGGGTAAAATTGTCATTAAATTTACTTTAAAAAAATAATAAGTCTTATATTTACCCTTTTTGGTATAAAAATAAATTAATTAAATAAATGTTAAAATGAGACTAAATATTACACAAGTATTTTTAGTCACGTGTCACTGTTATGTCATCAATTTTCTGACGTGACACTATCAATTAGATGCAATCAGAAAAAATTTAAAGGTTTAATCCCTTAATTGAAAAAAGTGAAACAATCCCTAAATTGGAAAAATAAAATAAAATTAAGTTTAATTCCCTAATTAAAAAAATTAAAAAGACAATCCGTAAAATGAAAAAAAAAATAAAAGTTCAGGATACAAATCTATATTTAGACCTAAATTATAGTCACATTCAAGTCGACACAATCTAAAATAAACATGCACATTCTAAATTTAAGGAATTTATGTTAGTTTTGAGTTTAAAAATTAATAATGATCATGTATTTTAAATTGAATATATTATTAAATTATTGCATGTAAAAAAATATACCCCCTCACATGATAACTTTATTAGAAGCAACTTACTACATCCCGTTACAAAATATTAAAATGATCATTATTGATTTTAAAAGTCAATTTGAAATATTTTAAACTCAAAATTTAGATAACTCATTAAAATATAAAACAATAAATTTTTAATGAATAATACTTTTAGATACTATAGTTTATAGTATAATATTAATCATTATATTGATTTAAATTAAAATAATGTATGTGAATTTTGAGATAAGTTGACCAAACACGATTCTAATACTTCAAAGGCAACTTGAAATTCAGTTATAAACCCATTGCATGTCATGTAAACAAACAAGCCCTATATACATGCAGATACTAGTATTATCTATATTTCATACCCTGATTTTGTACATTTGCTAGCTACTACAAAAAAAAAATTCTGGCCCTTTCGATTTAAAATTTATCTTGAATTCTTGAAAAAAAAGGAAAATTATATGCGTACATGATAATTGGACATAGGTATTTATAATTTCACCTATTTGTTTGTGGAATCAAAATACAAATAGGTGAAATTGTAAAACACTCATGTCATATTTGCATAGAAGAAACTCTAAAAAAATAGTTCCCCTCCAAAAAAAAAGTCGTTCAAAAAATTCACATGGATTACAATAACGTTTAACATTTATTCGAACATCATAGTAAAAATTTCACCTATGGATTAATACATTGAACTTTAATTTCTTTTCACTTTGGGGATTGTTTTTATCAATTAAGGGATTAATTTTTAATTTTTTATGATTACGTCTAATTGATAGTACGTGACATGTCAAAAAATTGATGATATCATATGGCGGTACGCGACTGAAAAAATGCTTATGTGTAATATTGCGTCTCATTTGAAACATTATTCAATTAATTTTTTGTACCAAAAAGCGGTAAAATTATAGGATCATTATTAATTTAAAAGTAAATTATTATCATTATAATTTTAATATAAAACCATTATTAATTTTTTAAAGTAAATTTAATGATAATTTTTCCCTTTTGGTAAATTTAAATTTTAAAGTAAAATTATATGGTCTTATATTTATCCCTTTTGGGACAAAAAATTAATTAAATAAATGTTAAAAAGAGACTCAATATTACACATAAGTATTTTTTACTTACGTGTCGCTGTCATGTTATCAATTTTGTGATGTGACACTATCAATTTAGAATTAACATGCAAAAATATTTAAAAGTTAAATCCTCTAATGAAAAAAAT
>JAINUV010000580.1:0-20000 GCA_020205505.1 Panax japonicus
TGAAGATCCGCATAACTCTTTTGTCGATCCTGTGCCGTTTGTATACGTTGTCGAATCGTTTGGATCTTCTCCGTAGTCATACGTACCAACTCGGGTCCCAACAATGTTGCTTCACCCACCTCATCCCAACATACTGGAGAGCGACATTTTCGTCCATATAATGCTTCAAATGGAGCCACACCTATACTTGCCTGATAACTGTTGTTGTAGGAGAATTCCACCAATGGCAAATACTTATCCCAACTGCCCTTGAAGTCTAGGACACAGAGTCTTAATAAATCTTCAAGAGTTTGAATAGTCCTCTCTGATTGTCCGTCCGTTTGAGGATGGTATGCCGAACTGAATCGTAAATCCGTACCCATAGCTTTTTGCAAGCTAACCCAAAATCTTGAAGTGAATCTTGAGTCACGATCCGAAACTATGGATACTGGCATGCCATGCAACCTCACAATCTCATTTACATACATTTGAGCAAGACGTTCAAGGGAATAAGTCTCCCGTATCGGCAAGAAATGTGCAGACTTGGTTAATCTATCAATAATAACCCAAATAGCATTGATGCCTTGAGAAACCGTAGGAAGACCCGTAACGAAATCCATAGTAATGTGTTCCCACTTCCATTTCGGAATCTCAAGTGGTTGCAATGGTCCCTTTGGCACTTGATGCTCCGCCTTTACACGTTGACAAGTTAAACACGTCGAGATAAACTTTGCAATCTCTCTCTTCATATTGTTCCACCAAAATGTATGTCGAAGATCACGATACATTTTGGTACTTCCAGGATGGATTGCAAATGGTGTATTGTGTGCCTCCATCATAATCTTGTACTTCAAATCAGGATCGTTAGGAACACAAAGTCTAGAGTGGACTCGAAGTATTCCTTCTTCGTCAATTCTCGCTTCCGGAATAGCTCCTTCTTGTACTTTCTTCTTCATACGCATCAGTTCCGGGTCGGTGGCTTGAGCAACCTTAACTTTTTCTATTAAAGTTGGCTCTATGCGTATACTTGACATCATCGCACTCGTTCCTACATATGATCTTCTACTCAACGCGTCAGCTACCACGTTTGCTTTTCCAGGATGGTATTGAATAGTGTGGTCGTAATCTTTCAACAGCTCGAGCCAACGTCGCTGCCGCATGTTGAGTTCTTTTTGAGTGAAGAAATATTTAAGGCTTTTATGGTCTGAATATATCTCCACTTTCTCCCCATATAGATAGTGCCTCCATATCTTTAGCGCGAAAACGACTGCTGCCAACTCTAGATCATGAGTAGGATAATTCCTCTCATACTCTTTAAGTTGTCGCGAGGCATAGGCTATGACTTTCCCATGTTGCATGAGAACACATCCTAACCCTTTGCCCGAAGCATCGCTGTAGATAACAAATCCATCCGTACCAGATGGTATTGTTAGAACAGGTGCCGAAATAAGTCTCCTTTTAAGCTCTTGGAAACTCTTCTCGCATTTCTCGCTCCAAATGAATTTTGTATCCTTCCGAGTTAGATGAGTTAACGGAGTAGCGATTCGAGAAAACCCTTCCACGAATCTCCGATAATAACCAGCTAAGCCCAAAAAACTACGTACTTCAGTCACCGTCTTCGGTTGCTCCCAACTTTGTATTGCTTCAATCTTCGTCGGGTCCACAGATACTCCATGTTTTGACACCACGTGCCCAAGGAATGCTACTTCCTTAAGCCAGAACTCGCATTTCTTCAACTTAGCATATAACTTGTTTTCACGAAGCCTTTGGAGTACTAGCTTCAAATGGTGCTCATGATCTTCACGGCTTTTGGAATATATGAGGATGTCATCAATAAAGACAACAACGAACTGATCCAAATAATCCTTGAATACTCGGTTCATCATATCCATGAAAGCCGCAGGAGCATTAGTCAATCCGAAAGACATGACTAAAAATTCATAATGCCCATACCGAGTTCTGAAGGCAGTCTTTGGAATATCCTCAGTTCTAATTTTCAGCTGATGATATCCAGAACGAAGATCGATTTTTGAAAAGAATTGTGCTCCTTGCAACTGGTCAAACAAGTCATCAATACGAGGTAGAGGATACCTATTCTTGATAGTGACATGGTTCAATTCCCGATAGTCAATACAAAGTCGCATACTCCCGTCTTTCTTCTTTACAAATAAAACAGGAGCACCCCAAGGAGATGTACTAGGACGAATGAAACCGATGTCCAACAACTCCTGTAGTTGGACTTTTAACTCCTGAAGTTCAATAGGAGCCATTCGATATGGGGTTTTAGAAATGGGCTTTGTACCAGGTTCAAGATCAATAAAGAATTCAACTTCACGTTCTGGGGGTAGACCGGGAAGTTCTTCAGGAAATACGTCAGGAAATTCAATAACAACAGGAATATTATTCAATTTTGACGTGTCTTTATTTAAATCCATAACATGGGCTAAGAAAGCTTGGCATCCGTTTTTCAATAAACGAATAGCTTTATGATTGGATATAACAGTGATTGATTTTAATGGTTTAGTTGCCTGAATTCGAACAACAGGTTGATTAGGAATATGAAAACTAACAACCTTACGAAAACAATCAATTTTGGCATGATGAGTTGTTAACCAATCAATCCCTAAAATCACATCAAAAGCAAGTATCTTTAAAGAGATAAGGTCAACAGGTAAGGTGATGGTGCCAACTTGAATCAAACAAGATTTATAAACAGTGGATGTGATGAAAGTTTCTCCCAACGGAGTTTCCACAGATAGGTCAAAGTCTAATTTCTCCGGAGTCAAGTTTAAACGTTGAGCACAAGCAGGAGAGATAAATGAATGGGTAGCACCGGTATCAAGTAAGGTATAAACTTCGCAAGAATTTATAAATAGCTTACCCGTGATCACCTCGTTTGGGTTCCTCGCATTTTGACCAGTCACAACAAACGCTCTTCCAGGAACTGTTGACTTTGACTTTTCTGGGACAGTCTTTTGAGTCATCGTCCCCGCTGGAATTGGTTTCGCTACCGTACAATCTCGAGCGATATGTCCTTCCTTTCCACAATTATAGCATAACTTGAACTGTTGTGGGCAGTTTGGACTGATATGTCCCTCTTTCCCGCACTTATAGCATATGATCGGTGGTCGTTCTCCTCCCTTAGAACTAGATACTGTTGGCGCTGACGTCTTCACATGGTCATTGTTGAATCTCCTCTTCTTGAAATCTCCTCTCGACTCGCTTCTTCTATTTTCAAGGCCATGATTACCACCAGAGTGGTTACCATTTTTGTCTGTCTTTTTCTTTCTCCACTGGTTATCGTTGTTTTGTTGACCGCTATCTCCGGTATGATCCTGATTGTGGTACCTCGGTTGACCGTACTCGTTATCTCGCTCCAACAATTGAGCCATGTTAACAACATCTGAATAGAGAGAAAATTTATGAGAGATGAGATATTGTCGTATGCCGGGTTTCAAACCTCTCAGAAACATCCGCGTCATACGTTCCTCATTCTCCACCAAATGAGGTGCAAACCTGGATAACTCTGCAAACTTTGCCTCGTACTGAGACACCGTCATGTTACTTTGTTCTAATCTGATGAACTCCACTTCCTTCATATGACGAACACTTTCAGGAAAGTATTTGTCATTAAATAATTTCTGAAACGTCTCCCAAGACATGCTGAGTGCGGCTGGATGGGTACGCTTCACAGATTCCCACCAGTAGTCTGCCTCGCCACGGAACATAAAGGTGGCGAATGGAACTTTCTGTTCCTCCGTGCATCCCAAGACATCGAATATCTTGGTAATTTGCTTGACCCATGTCTCCGCCATAATCGGATCTGGCTTTCCCTTAAATTCTGGGGGTCCCAACTCTTTGAACTGCTTGGCTGTGACAACTCGTGAATTGCTATCATTTCCTCCTGTATTTTGAACACGAATTTCCCTCGTCTGATTTTGCATGAACTGCAAAAAGCTTCTAAACATTGCGTCGTTCATCGTCTGATCAGTGGTGTTGTTCACAGGAGGAACATTGTCAGCCTGTTGCACGTTCTCCTCGTTGGTAAGTACAGGCATCTCCACAGTCTCATTAACTCCACTGTTAACATTCTCGGTTGCCATTCTTAAATACTGCCATAAAACAAGGGTTAATTAAGCAAATCACATATCACATAATATCCCTATATACTGACCAACTAACAAATAAGCTTAGGTAGGACACACTAGCGAAGGAATTACTCGTCTCTCCCCTCCTAGTTCTATTCCCCGATCTCCGCCAGAGATCATATCCCTAAGCTCTGATACCAACTGTGACACCCCCAAAATAGGTATACATCACCCATTCTGAGTTGTCAATACATGGTACAGAAACAACTACAACTTTATTAATACAACATGTAAACTATGAGTTTAAATACAGATATTGTCATCTAGACAATATCCACATACAAATAAATCCCCATCATAATTATTGTTACATTATTTTACAAAGATGGTGAGGACTACTAAACAACTCTCCCTAGAACCTTCATTCCATACCCCGACTCGTACTCGCTATATTCTCGCCTCCTGAGAAGAAAAATGGAACAAAAAGGAAAAAGGGTGAGCTCAACTAGCCCAGTAAAGAATATTATGACTAAGATAATATACAACAAATTATCGTTAGTCTTCAACAGGGAAAAATCTGATAGAATACAATAGACAACAAATGTTAAATCAATATTCGCAGCGGAAAATATTAATTCATAGAAGAGTTACGTAGATGATGAAATCTACTAATGTCTATGAATTTAACAGTCCATCAACAGTATTTTTTATCCCTGTAACATCAATCAATGCACCTCTTGAATCATATATTCATCCTTGCACTACAGGCCAAGGATATTCATCAGTTGGTCATATTCATCTAAACACCTGTTCATTTTGCACTACGGGCCAAAGATATTCATCAGAAATCATTCATCTTTGTACTACAGGCCAAAGATATTCAATAATATCATCATTTAAGACTGAGGATGAAAAAAAAATATTTTTAAAGAAACGAATCCAGTGAAACAAAATGACAAGGATTAAGGATTAAGGATTCGTACTTTATTTTATTCATGTCCAAAAATACCTCAAAAATCATCATAGTGGTGTAAAATTCAAGAATGATCAAAACATGGATACAATCAAAGCTAGTATCCGGAATAGATATTTTAGACAAAAAGAAGAAATTTCATTTTTCGGTGAATAGTGTCGTATTCGTGAGTAGTATCGTATACGTGAATAGTGTCGTATACATGAATAATAACTCCGACACCAAAAGATAGTAATTTCACAAAAAAAACATCTTCACGCTTCGTGAATAGTACTCATGAATAGTAACTCGTGAATAGTAACTCATGAATAGTAACTCGTGAATAGTAACTCATGAATAGTAACTCGTGAATAGTAACTCATGAATAGTAACCCCGACATGAAAAAGTTCCAAATTTGATGAAAAGTTCAGATCAATACTTCGGCATAATGATATTAGAAGAAATAATATCATTTTAAAAAAATAATATCCCTTACCTCGAAAGATTTATACTTCTAGCTGAAACACTGGATATAGGCTATGACTTGAACTTTCACTGTATAGCAATACTCAAAGTATACTCAAAATACTCACAAGAATACGCTCGATAATATAGAGAGAGAAAACTTCAGTTTCTGGTGTGGTTTTCAATTCTAACCTAAGCACCTATTTATAGGAAATTGCTTAGAACACCAAAGCAGAAAATTTAATATAATATTTATATAATTTAAATTTTCCTACGCCATCCTTTGAAGAACTGAATTCAGCCATCTTTGTTGCTCCACAATAATGACAAAAACAAAAAAAAACGTTTTTGTTATTAAAAACAATTAAAACTTCCAAAAATCAATTATTTCAGAGCTTCGGAACTTCAATAATTCACAATAAATAGCTCTTTTGTCAGAAAATTCAAATCTCGCAAGATTTTATAGGAAATTCAATTCTGTACAACTTTGCAGAAGGAAGTTTTTCCAAATTCCAAACAGAAATTGACCAAAAATCACAAACGGGCTATTTTACAGGCTATAATCAAATTTCAGTCAATAAATGGGGTCCACCGACATGTTTAACATGTTTTAAATATTTTTGGTAACAAAAATACTCCTTCTCCACATATACTCATATATCCCACATTCATCGTAAAAATATCATCATTATTATATTATTAAAATATAATAATATATTTAAATGAATTATTTTATCATAAAAAGATAAAATATTAATTTTCAACAATTGTCACATTAAAAACTTTCTCCATCTATATCCACATAAAATCAATATTTTTCTCATCATATAAATCAATAATTTAATTATTCACAAATAATATTACAGAATCACAATACTGACAACCAGGCCGTTCCCAGGAAAGAGGGGGCTTTCCAATAAGAATTTCTTCTTACTGGCGCGCAATTAGGTGACCAAACCTCTCCTTAGACAGAACTTTCTAGACATTGCCAATAGTGTTATCAAATAATATTATTCAGATAATATGAATTATTGCTTCGATAATGAAAAATACTGTGTAATGACAATTATTGAAACAACAGCAATATAAAAATATCAACGCAACAGTTATTGAACCAATATAATAAAATACTGAACAATAATTACTGTAACCATTATTGAGTAGTGCCTTCTTACGTAAGAGTCAATAATTGGTGAAATACCGTGTACTACTGTGTTTTAACCACCGAGTATTTTAACAGTATTAACGGTAACATCTACGCCGTTATTTTTAAACAACTTATATTTGTCGTTTTCTTCCTCCAATCGCTTTCCGTTATGGGGCCCACACATGGCTGCGCCGTCGTACGAATATTCCCCGACAGTACGAATATTCCACGACCAAACGAATATTCCCCAACAACAATGAATATTTTATAACCACTTGCTTATTTTGAAATATTTGCGTATTTTACCCATATCTATCCACATTAATCACATCAACCCTTACTATTTCAAAATAATAATTAGAGGAAATTAAATTTCATTTATTAATTATTTGGGGTCTTACACCGAAGATTTAACATACGAGGAGGTACCTGTTAAGATCTTGGATAGGAAAGAGCATGTCCTACGCACCAAGTTTATACCATAAGTTAAGGTTTTGTAGAGGAACCATGCTATTGAGGAAATGACCTAGGAGTTGGAATCAGAAATGAAAGCGAGGTTCCCTCACCTGTTCGAAACACCAGGTACGTACGTCAATTTTGAGGACGAAATTTTATAAGGAGGGGAGGTTGTAAAACCCCAACTTATTATAAATAAAATAAATTTTCCTCTATTCATTATTCTAAATTAATAAGGGTTAATTTGATATAATGCTTTGGTTATGGGTGAAATGTGCAAATTTTACAAAATAAGCAAGTGGTTATAAAATATTCATTTTTGTCGGGGAATATTCTTTTAGTCGTGGAATATTCTTTTTGTCTGGGAATATTCGTACGACGGCGCAGCCATTCGTGGGGCTTATAACAGAATAACTGTCGGATGATGAAAATGACAAAGTATGAGTTTTTATAAATAACGGCGTAGTTGTTACCGTTAACACTGTTGGAATACCTGGTGGTTAAAATACAGTAATACGCGTGATTGCACAGTAGCACACGGTATTGCACAGTATTATTGAATTATTGATTCGTATGTAAGAATGCACTACTCAATAATTGTTACAGTAATTACTGTTCAATATTTTATTTTATTGTTTCAATAATTGTTGCGTTGATAGTTTATATTGTTGTTGTTTCAATAATTGTCACTGCACAGTATTTTCCATTATCAGAACAATAATTCATATTATTTGAATAATATTATTAGATAGCATTATTGGCAATGTCTAGAAAGTTCTGTCAAGGAGAGGTTTGGTCACCTAATTGTGCGCCAGTAAGGAGAAATCCTTATTGGAAAGTCTCCTCTTTCCTGGGAACGCCCTGGTTGTCATAATTGTGATTCTATAATATTATTTGTGAATAATTATTTATTGATTTATATGATAAAAAATATTTATTTGATGTGGATATAAATGATGGATTTATTTATGTGGTTATAAATGAATGAATTAATGCTGAGGTGTTTTATCAGTATTTTATCAGAATGGAGGAATTAAAAATCATCCGTTTGTGGATTTCGGATATTTTTGGTTTGGAATTTGGAAAAACTCAAAGCTACAAAGTCGTAGAGAATTCGATTTCGTGTGGAATGGACTTCGTATTTTTCTGATAAACGGGCTATTTTCTATGAATTGTTGAAATTTCAGAAAATAAAATAATTTTTATTAAAATTATGGGTGGGACCCACTTTTGTTTTACAACATGTGGGCTGCCAATTTGGTTCAAAGATGGCTGGCCTTGATTTTCAACAAAGTGTGCGTAGAATGAAAGAAATAAAATAATAATATTTTATTATTTTAGTCTCCTTTGGTGTTCTAGCATTTCCCTATAAATAGACGCTTAGGTTAGAATTGAAAATCATATCAGAAACAAGTTTTCTTTCTCTCTAGATTATCGAGCGTATTTTTATGAGTATTTTGATACTTTGAGAGTTGTTGTTTGGTACAAGTTTCTTTCGACTTTCTATCCGATATTTCGATCAGAAGTACCGTTATTTTGAGGTAAGGGATGTTATTTTCTTCTTAAATGATATTATTTTCTTCAATATCATTATGCCGAAATATTGGTTGAGCTTTTTAATCAAATTTAGAACTTTTTATGTCGGGGTTACTATTCACGTATACGGCACTATTCACGAATACGACACTATTCACCGAAAAATAAAATTTTTCCTTTTTGTCCAAAATGTCTATTTTGGCTACTATCTTTGATTGTATCCATGTTTTGATCGTTATTTTTGAATTCTGCTTCACAATTGGTTATTATGAAGTATTATTGATCTTGGATAAACTGTTATACGAATCCCTAATATTTGTCCTTCTGTCTCACTGGATTCCTTTTCTTTAAAATATTTTTCATCATCCTCAGTCTTAAATGATGATATTACTGAATATCTTTGGCCTGTAGTGCAAAGATGAATGATTAACTGATGAATATCTTTGGCCCGTGGTGCAAAGATGAGCAGGTGTTGAGATGAACATGACCAACTGGTGATATAAATGAATATCTTTGACCTGTAGTGTAAAGATGAATATTTGATTAAAGATGTATATTGATTGTTGTTACAGGGATAAAATATTGATGATGAACTTTTAAATCTTAGAAGACAGTAGAATTCATTTTCTACGTGACTCTTCTAATGGATTGCTGTTTCCGCTGCAGAATATTAATCTAAAACTTGTTGTCTATTATATTCTATCCGATTTTTTCAAGTTGAAGACTAATGATAATTTGTTGCATATTATCTTAGTCATAATATTTTTTACTGGGCTAGTTGAGCTCACCCTTTTCTTTTTTTGTTCCATTTTTCTTCTCAGGAGGTGAGAACATAGCAGGATCGAGTCGGGGTATGGAGTGATGGTTCTAGAAAGATGTTTTAGCAGTCCTCACTATTTCTGTAAAATGGTGTATGAATAATTGTAATGAGGACTTATTTGAGTGTTGATATTGTCTAGAAAACAATATTTGTATTTAAAACCATAGTATATGTTGTCGTATTTTGCACGACAATTGTATTATTGAAGTTGTAGTTTGCTTTCTGTACCTTGTATTTGGCGACTCAGAATGGGTGTTGTATACCTATTTTGGGGGCGTCACATCGGGTCTTTTACATATTTATGTAACATGGATATATGAAAAACTTTATGAACACAAGACATACTTGGCGGTAAAGCGAGTCTATAGGCTACAGTCCTTACTCGATCGAGGATTAAAAATGGGCTAATGAATCGAGGATTGAGCTTTTCTCTCTTTCCAAATCTCGTAACTCCTTTTCATGGAGCAACACGTAATAACACATGATCTCCAATATCGAATTCCACGTCCTTTCGATGAAGATGAGAATAACTCTTTTGTCGATCTTGTGAGGTTTTTATACATTGTCGGATCGTTTGAATATTCTCCATAGTCATACGTACCAACTCCGGTCCCAATAACGTTGTTTCACCCACCTCATCCCAATAAACTGGAGAATGACACTTTCTTCCATACAACGCCTCGAATGGAGCCATGCCAATACTTGCTTGATAACTGTTGTTGTAGGAAAACTCCACAAATGGTAAGAACTTGTCCCAACTTCCCTTGGAGTTAAGGACACAGAGTCTTAATAAATCTTCAAGAGTTTGAATAGTCCTCTCTGATTATCCGTCCGTCTGAGGATGATATGCCGAACTAAATCGTAAATCCGTGCCCATAACTTTTTGCAAACTAACCCAAAATCTTGAAGTGAATCTTGGGTCTCGATCAGAAACTATGGATACTGGCATACCATGCAATCTTATAACCTCGTTTATATACATACGGGCAAGACGTTCAAGTGTATAAGTTTCCCGTATTGGTAAGAAATGAGCAGACTTGGTCAATCTATCAACAATGACCCAAATTGCATCTATGCCTTGAGAAACCTTGGGAAGACCAGTAACGAAATCCATGGTAATGTGCTCCCACTTCCATTCTGGAATTTCAAGTGGTTTCAATGGACATTTTGGTACTTGATGTTCCGCCTTGACTAGTTGACAAGTTATACACCTTGAGATAAACAGCGCTATCTCGCTCTTCATATTGCCCCACCAAAATGTATATCGAAGATCATGATACATTTTGGTACTCCCAAGATGGATTGCAAACGGTGTGTTGTACACCTCCATCATGATTTTATACTTTAAATCAAGGTCGTTAGGAACACAAAGTCTGGAGTTGACTCGAAGTATTCCTTCTTCATCGATTCTTGCTTCCGATATAGCACCTTCTTGTACTTTCTTCCTCATACGCATCAGCTTCTGGTCTGTAGCTTGAGCAGCTTTAACTTTATAAATTAAAGTTGGTTTTACTCGCATATTCGCCATCATCACTTGGGTCCCTGGAGTATTTATCTCTATCTCTATCATTTACAAGTCATACAAAATGGGCCTTTGCGTTGACAATATCACACTCGTACCCGCATATGATCTTCTACTCAATGCGTCAGCTACCACGTTTGCTTTTCCAGGATGTTATTGGATGGTATGATCATAATATTTCAACAGTTCAAGCCAACTTTGATGTCGCATGTTTAGTTCCTTTTTAGTGAGGAAATATTTGAGGCTTTATGATCCGTAAATATCTCCACTTTCTCCCCACACAAGTAATGCCTCCAAATTTTAAGTGCGAAGACAATAGCTGCCAACTCTAGATCATGAGTAGGATAATTCCTCTCATATTCTTTGAGTTGTCGAGAGGCATAGGCTATGACTTTCCCATGTTGCATGAGAACACATCCTAACCCTTTGTCTGAAGCATCACTGTAGATGACAAATCCCTCCGAGCCAGATGATATTGTCAAAACAGGTGTTGAAATGAGTCTTCTCTTGAGTTCTTGAAAACTCTTCTCACATTCCTCGCTCAAGCCGAATTTTGTATCTTTCCGAGTCAGCTGAGTTAAGGGAGTAGCGATTCGAGAAAACCCTTCTACGAATCTCCGATAATAACCAGCTAAGCCGAGAAAGCTACGTACTTCGGTCACTGATTTAGGTTGCTCCCAGCTTTGAATAGCTTCAATCTTTGTTGGGTCAACAGATATTCCATGACTTGATACTACGTGCCCAAGAAATGCTACTTCCTCAAGCCAGAACTCACATTTCTTTAACTTATCATAAAGCTTATATTAACGAAGCTTTTGGAGTATCAGCCTCAAGTGTTGCTCATGATCCTCACGAAGTTTGGAATAAATAAGGATGTCATCAATAAAGACGACCACAAAGTGATCCAAATATTCCTTGAATACTCGGTTCATCATATCCATGAAGGCAGCAGGAGCATTAGTTAATCCAAAAGACATAACTAGGAATTCATAATCCCCGTACCGAGTTCTGAAAGTCGTCTTTGGAATGTCATCGGTTCTAATCTTCAATTGGTGATATCCGTAACGAAAATCAATCTTTGAAAAGAATTTGGCTCATTATAACTGGTCAAACAGGTCATCAATATGTGGTAATGGGTACCTATTTTTGATGGTGACATGATTTAACTCCCGATAATCAATACAAAGTCGCATACTCCCATCTTTCTTCTTCACGAATAGAACAGGAGCACCCCAAGGAGAAGTACTAGGACGAATGAAACCGATGTCTAACAATTCCTGCAGTTGGGTCTTTAACTCCTGAAGTTTAATAGGAGACATTCGATGTGGGGATTTGGAAATAGGTTTTGTACAGGGTTCAAGGTCAATACAAAATTCAATTTCACGCTCTAGGGGTAGGCCATGAAGTTCTTCAGGGAATACGTCAGGAAATTCATTAACAATAGAAATATCATTCAAAACTGACGTATTTTTGTTTAGATCCGTGACATGAGCTAAGAAAGCTTGACATTCGTTTTTCAATAAACGAATAGCTTTATGGCTTGAGATGACAGTGATTGATTTTAATGGTTTGGTTGCTTGAATTCTCATAATAGGTTGGTTAGGAATATGAAAGCTAACAACCTTACGAAAACAATCAATTTTTGCATGATGAGTGGTTAACCAATCAATCCCTAGAATTACGTCAAAAGCAAGTATTTTCAATGAAATAAGATCGACAGGTAATGTGAGGGTACCGATTTGAACCAAACAAGACTTATAAACAGTGGATGTAATGAAGGTTTCTTCCAACGGAGTTTCAATAGATAAGTCAATGTCTAATTTCTCCGGAATCAAATTTAAACGTTGAGCGCAAGTAGGAGAAATAAAGGAATGGGTAGACCCGGTATCAAATAAAGCATATACTTCGCTAGAGTTTATGATAAGCTTAGCCGTGATGACCTCGTTCGCGTTCCTTGCTTTCTGGGAGGTCAAGACAAACGCTCTCCCTTGCACTACTGGCTATGAATTTTATGGGACGTCCTTTGGTGCCTCCATCCTAGCTGAACTTGTCTTCGATGAACGAAAAAATTGGGCTAGTTGCCCTTCTCTTCCACAATTATAACATGTTTTGGACTGAATCGCGCAGTTTGGACTGATATGTCCTTCCCCTCCGCATTTGAAGTATATGATAGGTGGTCGTTCTCCTTCCTTAACCACGGGTGCTGGTGCTGACGTCTTTCGATCATTGTTGAATCTCCTCTTCTTAAAATGTCCATTCTTATTCTTTTGGCCATGATTACCACCGAAGTAGTTACCATTTCTGGCATGTTGATTCCCTCCACGCTTATTGTCACCGCTTCGATGACTATTATCACTAGTATTATCATTTTGCCGGCTGCTCTCTTTTGGTTGGGTTGACTCATTATTGCTCTCCAATAACTGAGCCCTATTAAAAACATCTGAATACAAACACAGTTTATGAGAGATAAGGTATTGACGTATCTCGGGTTTCAAACCTCTTAGAAACATTCGCGTCATTCTCTCCTCATTATCAACCAAATGGGACGCAAATCGGGACAACTCGGCAAACTTGGCTTCGTACTGCGACACGGTCATGTTGTTTTGCTCTAGCTTAATGAACTCTACCTCTTTCATGTGACGAATACTTTCGGGAAAGTACTTATCATTGAACAATTCTTGGAACTTCTCCCAAGTCATCTTCAGTGCGGCAGGTTGAGTACGTTTTATAGATTCCCATCAGTAATCTGCCTCTGCACGCAACATGAAGGTGGCAAAGGGAACCTTTTGCTCCTCGGAGCATCCCAAGACATCAAATATCTTGCAAATCTGCTTTATCCACGTCTTCGCCTTAAGTAGTTTTGGCTCTCCAAAAAACTCCGATGGTCCCAGTTCCTCGAATTGTTTAGCGGTGACCGTCCGAGAGTTGTCAGTGTTTCCACCTGTATTTCGGACAGGAGTCTCTCTTGCCTAATGCTGCATGAATTTCAGAAAGCCTCTGAACATTCCATCGTTCATCATTTGGTCAGTGTTGTTGTTTGCATGAGGATTGTCGTCTTCCTGATGCACATTGTCCTGATTATTGATCTATGGAGACTCAACGGTCTCCTGTACTTCATTGATGTTCTCAACATTCTCGGATGCCATTTTTAAATACTGCCACAAAACAAAGGTTAATTAACATATCACATATTATCCCCATACCCTGACCGACCAATTAAATACCAAATAAACTTAGGTACGTCATACTAGTGAAGGAATTCCCCATCTTTCCCCTCCTAGTTCTTGTCTCATATCTCAGCCAGTGATCATATCTCTAAGCTTTGATACCAACTGTGACGCCCCCAAAATAGGTATACATCACTTATTCCGAGTCGCCAAATACATGGTACAGAATACAAATACAATCTTTAATATATAACAAGAGAGCTGTGAGTTTTAATACAAATATTATCTTCTAGACAATATACACTCTCAGAATAAGTCCTCATTACATTTATTATCACATTATTTAACAGAATAGTAAGGACTACTAATACTATCATCTAGACCGTCACTCCATTCCCCGACTAGTCCCGGCTACGTTCTCATTTCCTGAAGAGAACAGTGAAAGAAAAAGTGAGCTCAACTAGCCCAGTGAAAAATATTATGACTAAGATAATGCAGAATAAATTATCATTAGTCTTCAACAATGTTAAACTGATAAAATACAATAAACATCAAGTTTAACTGCAGCGGAACATACAATCCATTAAAAGAGTCAAGTAGAGAATAAAATCTACTATCTTTTATAATTTAAAAGGTTTTTCATCACTTTTATCGCTGGGACTCAGCTAAATAAATAAACCACATCATCCCTGCACTACGGCCAAGGATATTCATTAGTATCACAACCACAAATTATCCATATACTATGAGCCAAGGATATTCGTGTATTCATCAATGGTCATGATCATGCCAACAACTGTCCATCAATGTACTACGGGCCAATGAGAACTTTTACCACATCATTTGTAACATTACGATCATGATTACACCGCATAATCCCTGGTTATAATCATACCAAGTCCATCTATGCACTATAGGCCACAGATGACTTTCAAAAAAAATATAAACATGAGAATGATGACAATGATATAAGAGTTCAATAAAATAAGTTCAACAATTAATTTATTCAGGAACTAATAACATCCAAATTGTCAACATGATACTTCTTTGTAGAGTAAAATTTAAGAATGCTCAGAAGAATATTTCCATGAAAAGATACTGGATGAAGCACAAATATTAAGGATATTCCACTAATTTCATGGAGTATAGAAGTCAAAATTTTAACCAACTGAGTATAATAAAGAATGGAATAACAAAAGAAATCACAATGCATGCGGTACTTCGCATAGACAGGTTATTCCAACAGAATAATAAATAACGGAACTAGGTCAGGTGTAATACGCACCGACAGGATATTCCAACAGAATAATAAAGAATGGAATAATAATAGAAATCACCATGCATGTGGTACTTCGCATAGACATGTTATTCCAACAGAATAATAAATAACGGAACCAGGTCCGGGGTAAAACGCACAGACAAGATATTCCAACAGAATAATAAAGACGGAACCAGGTCCGGCGTAAAACGCACAGACATGATATTCCATCAGAATAATAAAGAATGGAATAACAACAGAATTTTACCATGTATGCGGTACTTCGCATAGACAGGTTATTCTAGCAGAATAATAAATAATGGAATAACATAAGAATTTCACCAAGTATAGGGTAGACCGCGTATACAGGTTATTTCAACAGAATAATAAAAAAATGGAATAATAGAAGTTCTCTTCATGAATATAAAAAAAATACCTCTTACCTTATAAAGAAGAGTACTCCGACGGTAGGGCGGGGATATACTTGAAAAAACTTGCACTACGCTCAAAGCTTTCTTAAACGCTAAAGAAATACGCTCAAGATTATAGAAAAAGAATTCTCTCTAGAGTTTCAGTGAATTCGTAAGAAATAATGAATGAATGAGCTTCTATTTATAGAAGAATTGATTGAATAGTAACCAATCCAGAAACGGTCTAAATTGATTTACTTTTAAACGGACGGTCCAGATTGGTTTACAATAAAATATAATATATTCTATTTATAATCTAATAAAACGAATAACTTTATAAAAGTATTCTGTTTTATATAACAAGATTTTACTATACAAATACTATGCAGGCACTATGCAAACACTATGCATAATAAAATATAATATATTCTAATTATTGTCTAATAAAACAGATAACTTTATAAAAGTATTCTATTTTATATAAAAAGATTTTACTATTAGCCTAATAAAACAAATAGCTTTATAAAAGTATTATGTTTTATATAAAAAGTTTTTCTGTTTTATTACATTAATAATACTAATAAAACAAAACTTCATCATCATTAGCATAATTCACACTATTAATCGACCAGGTCGTCCCTAGGAAAGAGGAGGATTTCCAATAAGGATTTCTCCATATTGGCGCGCAATTAGGTGACCAAATCTCTCCTTGACAGAACTTCTAGATATCGTTAATAATGCAAATAATAATAATAACAACTCTGTTATCTCAATTATTGATTTAATAATATATAAAATATTGACAATAATTGAATCAAATAACGTGAGATACTATGCAGCAATTACTGAAGCAATAATTGAACAAAACTGAGTGACTTCTCATGTTAGCATCAATAATCAATACCGTGTGCTATTATGCAACCACGCGTATTCCTGTACTTTTAACACTGGGTGTTTCAACAGTTAACGGTAAAATTTCCGCTGTTATTTTCATAAAATATTTTTTTTGTCGTTTTCTCAATCCGATAATAATTATGTTATGAGGTCCACCAATGATTGTGTCGTCGTACGAATATTCCCTGTTAAAACGAATATTCCCCAACCAATCGAATATTATAAATAACTTGCGTACTTTATAAAATTTCTAAATATTACCCACAATATAACATTATATCAAATTTATTCCATAATATTTTAAAATGATAATTATAGAAAATTCATCTTTATTCATAAAAATTGGGGTCTTACATGACAAATATTAAAAAAAATACTTCTCTAAAATTATATTTAAAAAGGGTCGGAAAGAGTATTACATCAATTCATAGCTTTGTAAAAAATTTAAATGTAACGAATCAAATATGCGCTTAAAAATGGTAGAAAAGAAAATTAGTTTTTTAAAAAATCTTTCAAATATCATGTTAATGAGATTTTTAAGTAGAAAATTAGATATAAATTAAACGTCAACTTTCAAAGAAGATTTAGGTAAAAAAAAATTAAAAAAAATTATAGGTGTTGATATTACACAAAGTATACGAAATAATAAATAGATGCCGAGCACCGACACTCGTGTAAAAGAGATACAGTAAAACTTTTATAAATTAATATTATTGGGACTGAAATTTTTATTAATTTAGAGAGTTATTATTTAATCGATAAATTAATAATTTATTAATTTAAATAGTATTTTTCTATTCGGTGAACATAAATTTAATTATATTAAAATTATTGCATTTGATTGATGTTTATATCATTCTTTTTTTGATGCAATGTATCATACTTATTAAATTAATATAATAATAAAATTCATTGTAAGTGATATTAATTATTTTTATATCACTCATAGCATCAACAACTCTTCACAAGTTTTTATTATAATTCGAGAATTCAACACCTGAACTTTTAAACGCAATGAGAAAAATTAAGGATGAAATTCAATTAGATTTGAATTTAAAAACAAAACAAACGAGAATAGAATTATATTTTACAAGATTACCCTAAATATATTTATAATTTAAAAGAATTATTAATTTATGATTTTGATTGAACCATATATTTATATAAGGGTCTTTTTAAAAATTATTATTTTATTATTTTATCGAAATTATTAATTTATCTTATTAGCTCAAGTCGGGATTGAGAAAAAAATATTATTTTAAAGAGATTATTAATTTATCGAGTATTAATTTATAAATGTTCTATTTTATTATAAAAATATCAAAATTTTATTCGTTAAAATAATAATTCTCAAATCACATTATTTCTTTTAAAAAACAACAAATCATTATTCCCATTCTACCCTTAAAATAACAAACACTAAAAATTTAATTCCTTCCGTACCCACTTTTCTCTTCTTCAATTCACACACATGTAAAAAGTTGTCATCTTCATTTCTATTTTCTAATCCTCTTTCCTCTACCCGCTAACATCCACACCCAACGTAGTACTACTGTAGTAGCACGGCCGGACCAACAGCCACCAGGTAACTTTTCTGCCTCTCTCTCTCTCTCTGTATATGTCTATATTTGTATATCTATATACATGAATACATAAATTGCTGGTTTATCTATTTGGGTATCTTCAATTTGGATCATTCTTTAATAGAAGAATATACTTTGGGTTAATTTAACGAATTAATTCGAAACATGTAATATTTTCGACACTGATTAGATACAATCCCATTTTTGCTAGTTCTAGCTATTCCCTCTCATATTGTACCCCGATTGTATGGTTTTCTTCTTTTCTCACCTAATTTATTTATCTATTTGTCTATTTGTTTTCTTTTTTCAGTCTATTTAGCTGCTTTATGTGTCGTATGCAATTAAATTTTGCTTTACTGAGCTACTAAATTATTTTGTTTCTTAAAATTTTCATTTTTGTAATTGGGACACAAAATATGTGGTTAGTTTAAGCTCATGTAGTCAATCCTTAGGGTTTTGGATTATTTTGTTGGGGCAAAAATAGGCCTTCAGAGGTAAATTTTGATATTTGAAGCAGGATATCTTCTTCGGTTCTTTGCTTTTAATTCATTAAACTTAGATTTATCCTAATTATCAATGTTCTAAAAGGAGCTAGGCGGGCGGCCGAGGGGCCTGCCTAGGGGGCTTAGGCGGGGTCTAGGCGAGATTTTTTATTTTAAGTTAATTTTAATATTTTATCTTACATTTATCCAAACAAAACAATAATATAAAGCAAAACAATCTATAATAAAGATAATAAAGGTCTTTGCTTAAAGTTCAAACACATCTTTAACGTATTAATTTTTTTCCGCTCATAATGATTGTAGAGTCTTTCCGGGTTGGAGGTCTAATAGTAGTCACATCAAGTCCTTAAAACTTAAGAAACTAAACATAAATTTAAGAATTATATTGAATTAAACGTAATATTACAAATGTATCATCATTTATATAATTCGAAGTTGGTACAAGTTCAAAAAATTACAACTATAATAAAATTATCTATTTTGACTTGATCTTGTTCACTTCTTGTTGTGATTTGATATGCTACAACCTGAATATGATAAATCATTAGAAAAATAAATATATCAAGATCTGGTTTGGGTAGTTATTAAAATAAATAAAAAAACTCTCCGCCTAGTCCTGCCTTTCCCACCTAGCCCCGCGTGCCCTGCCTAATTTTCTGGAGGAATTTTTTGACATAGGCGAGGCGCCCGGGGGCCTAGTGCCTAGGCAACATTTAAAAAATCCATAGGTTTGTAGGTAATCATTTGACTTTCGTTTCAGTTTTTTCCCCCACTCTTAGCAGTTAAATGTAAGGTCAGCTGAAATAGCTTCATTGATCATTGGAAGGAAGGACTCTGCATTCACTGATGCAGCGAAAGATACTATCCGAGATTTTTCGTATGAAGACACTGAATAGTCAATTCAGTTCAAGTTTCTGTTTCTCTTCTGTGCGATCCTTAACAGGGGAAGTTGGAGAAGGAGATCATGATATGTACACAGATGTACCAAAGCCCCGTAAGACAAAATCTGAGAGGAAACCGTACCCAACGCCAATGAAAATTCTGATTAGGAGAGCTAAAGAGGAGAGAGAAGCTAGAAAGACCCAGCCATGTAGAATGCTTGAAGAACCACCAGATAATGGCCTACTCATTCCCGAGCTTGTTGGTGTGGCTCATCAAGTCTATCGAGCTAGGGAATTCCTTGTACTCGGTTTATCAAAATTGATCAATGCCATTTCTA
>JAINUV010000580.1:25000-48395 GCA_020205505.1 Panax japonicus
GTTGAATCTGTTTGCCTCTGCATCGCCGCGCATTGTGTAGCATCGGCTAGCATTGGCGTCGCCATCGTGTTGCCTTGATCCTTTCTTCCCTATCCACGACCAACGCAAAACTTGGAAAGCCATTTGTGGTCGACTTCGTGGGACTTTCATGATAATCAATGACACTTCTCGACACATTTTTGTTTCATATCCATGTTCATGTTAGCCAAAGCCTAACCGTGAACCCCAATGTGAACAAGAAAAAAATAATAATGTAAACAAACAGTATTCAATCAAAATAGTGATTACCATCATGTAGGCTCATGTGATATTTTTGAAGCATTTTGAACTGTTTTCTAACAGGTGACCTCAGCGTCCCAGGGAAAAAAAAGAATTTGTGCAGCGCCAGGCGTCGCCCAGCGCGCCCAGGCGTCGGGTTGGGACGCTCGATATTAATTTTTTTTAATCTTTCTGTATGTTGTTTGGAAACAGTAATCATCAACCTACAATTTACAAGCATTTTGTAGTTTTCATATTATGAATTTTTAATTTTACAATTTATTTATATTTTTAATATTTTTAATTTATTTCAACCTTAAGCCACTGAATAGATTTTTTACACATGGCGCCCCTCTTTCACTCCAATTAATCTTGATAGGCGCACCAAGGTGAAGAAGAGTGGGTTGAACAAGAAAGATTTGGTGGAAGAGTTAAAGATCTGATCTGTTACAGAGAGGTGAAGAGTATAAAATAGAGAAGGGAAAATAAAGGCATAAATCACCTCTTGGTTATTCATTGATCATTATTTATAATTAACAAATGAGTTTTAAAACAATTCAAGTACAATAGCTTCCTAAACTAACTCCTACAAATAATGAAACTGAAAATACAAAATTCAAACTTTATATACCAAGTCAAACAGAACCTAATTAATAACAGAAAGATAAAGACTCAGCAGCTTGCTCTATTATGCCCCCTCAAGATGGAGCTCGAGTAGAGATTCCAATCTTGGCCTTAAGAGAAAGAAATTGTGTGCGTGATAGGGGCTTTGTGAGTGCATCCGCAAGTTGATCTTTACATGAAACATGAGTAACACGCAGACATCCTGATTGGACTTGTTCATATAAAAAATGAAAATCAATGGCCACGTGTTTCATTCTAGAATGAAAAACTGGATTTGAACAAAGATTTTTGGCCCCAACATTATCACAATAAATAATAGGAGAATGAGGGAGACACACACCAAGTTCAGTCAAGAGAGAACAAATCCAGTTTAGTTCTACAGCAGTGTTAGCAACAGACTTGTACTCGACCTTAGTGGAGGATCGTGCACCATATCGTTGTTTCTTAGAACTCCAGGAAATCGGATTACGACCAAGATATACAATGTAGGCACTGATGGAGGAGAAATCATCACGATTCCCAGCCCAATCAGCATCTGAAAACGCATGTAAGAATAATGGCGAATCTCGGTAGAGAATAATACCTTCATTTAACGAGCCACATAGATAGCGAAGAAGACGCTTAACAAGAACCCAATGATCTGAGGTTGGTTTATGCATGAACTGTGACAACTTGTTAATAGCAAAAGCTATGTCGGGTCGAGTAAGTAAGAGATATTGTAGGCTCCCAACAATAGAACGGTATTCAGATGGATCAAAAAGTAAAAAATCGGAGTCCGAAGTGATTGGCAATGAAGTGGGAAGGGGTGTGAGAACTGGTTTTGCTTCCATCATTTTTGTACGAGCAAGAAGATCAAGAATATATCTTTTTTGAGACAGCAAAACACCATCACCTATTCTGAGTCGCCAAATACATGGTACAGAATACAAATATAATCTTTAATATACAACAAGAGAGCTGTGAGTTTTAATACAAATATTATCTTCTAGACAATATCCACTCTCAGAATAAGTCCTCATTACATTTATTGTCACACTATTTAACAGAATAGTGAGGACTACTAATACTATCATCTGGACCGTCACTCCTTTCTCCGACTAGTTCCGGCTACGTTCTCATTTCCTGAAGAGAACAGTGAAAAAAAGGGTGAGCTCAACTAGCCCAATAAGAAATATTATGACTAAGATAATGCAGAATAAATTATCATTAGTCTTCAACAATGTTAAACTGATAAAATACAATAGACATCAAGTTTAACTGCAACGGAACATACAATCCATTAAAAGAGTCAAGTAGAGAATAAAATCTACTATCTTTTATGATTTAAAAGGTTTTTTATCACTTTTATCGCAAGGACTCATCTTAATAAATAAATCACATCATCCCTGCACTACGACCAATGATATTCATTAGTATCACAACCACAAATTATCCATGCACTACGGGCCAAGGATATTCGTGTATTCATCAATGGTCAAGATCATGCCAACAACTGTCCATTAATGTACTACGGGCCAATGAGGATTTTTACCACATCATTTGTAACATTACGATCATAATTACACCGAATAATTCCTGGTCATAATCATACCAAGTCCATCTATGCACTACAGGCCACAGATGACTTTCAAAAAAAATATAAACATGAGGATGATGACGATGATATAAGAGTTCAATAAAACAAGTTCAAGAATTAATTTATTCAGGAACTAATAACATCCAAATTGTCAACATTATACATCTTTGTAGAGTAAAATTTAAGAATGCTCAGAAGAATATTTCCATGAAAAGATACTGGATGAAGCTCAAATATCAAAGATATTCTGTGACACCCCCAAAATAGGTATACATCACCTATTTTGAGTCGCCAAATACATGGTACAGAATACAAATACAATCTTAAATATACAACAAGAGAGCTGTGAGTTTTAATACAAACATTGTCTTCTAGACAATATCCACTCTCAGAATAAGTCCACGTTACATTTATTAACACACTATTTAACAGAATAGTGAGGACTACTAATACTATCATCTGGACCATCACACCGTTCTCCGACTAGTCCCGGCTACGTTCTCATTTCCTGAAGGGAACAGTGAAAGAAATGGTGAGCACAACTAGCCAAGTAAGAAATATTATGACTAAGATAATGCAGAATAAATTATCATTAGTCTTCAACAATGTTAAACTGATAAAATACAATAGACATCAAGTTTAACTGCAGCGGAACATGCAATCCATTAAAAGAGTCAAGTAGATAATAAAATCTACTATCTTTTATGATTTAAAAGGTTTTCATCACTTTTATCGCAGAGACTCAGCTTAATAAATATTCCACGTCATCTCTGCACTACGGCCAAAGATATTCATTAGTATCACAACCACAATTTATCCATGCACTACGGGCCAAGGATATTTGTGACGCCCCCAAAATAGGTATACATCACCCATTCTGAGTTGTCAATACATGGTACAGAAATAACTACAACTTTATTATTACAACAGTAAAACTGTGAGTTTGAATACAAATATTATCTTCTAGACAATATCTATACTCAAATAAATCCTCATCACATTTATTGATACATTATTTTATAAAAATGGTGAGGACTACTAAACAACTCTCTCTAGAACCTTCATTCCATACCCCGACTCGTACTCGCTATATTCTCGTTTCCTGAGAAGAAAAATAGAACAAAAAGGAAAAGGGTGAGCTCAACTAGCCCAGTAAAGAATATTATGACTAAGATAATATACAACAAATTATCGTTAGTCTTCAACTGGGAAAAATCTAATAGAATACAATAGACAACAAGTTTTAAATCAATATTCGCAGCGGAAATAATAATTCATTAGAAGAGTTAAGTAGAGAATGCAAACTACTATCTTCTATGTATGAATTTAAAAGTTCATCGTCTATCTTTTATCCCTGTAACATCAATCAATATATATCTTGAATCAAATATTCATCTTTGCACTACAGGCCAAAGATATTCATCAGTTGGTCATGTTCATCTAAACACCTGTTCATCTTTGCACTACGGGCCAAAGATATTCATCAAAAATCATTCATCTTCGCACTACAGGCCAAAGATATTCAATAATATCATCATTTAAGACTGAGGATGATGAAAAATATTTTTAAAGAAACGAATCCAGTGAAATAAAATGACAAGAATTAAGGATTAAGGATTCGTACTTTATTTTAACCATGTCCAAAAATACCTCAAAAATAATCATAGTGGTGTAAAATTCAAGAATGTTCAAAACATGAATACAATCAAAGCTAGTATCCATAATAGATATTTTAGACGAAAAAGAAAATTTTTATTTTTTGATGAATAGTGTCGTATTCATGAATAGTGTCGTATACGTGAATAGTAACTCCGATACAAAAAGTTCCAAATTTGATTAAAAGTTCAGATCAATACTTCGGCATAATGATATTAGAAGAAATAATATCATTTAAAAAAAATAATATCCCTTACCTCGGAAGATCAGTACTTCTAGCTGAAACACCGAATATAGGCTATGACTTGAACTTGCACCGTATAGCAATACTCAAAGTATACTCAAAATACTCACAAGAATACGCTCGATAATATAGAGAGAGAAAACTTCAGTTTTTGATGTAATTTTTAATTCTAACCTAAGCACCCTATTTATAGAAAAATGCTTAGAACACCAAAGTAGAAAATTTAATATAATAATATTATTATTATTTCTACAACTTCCTACGTACCAAGAATCTGAATTCAGCTATCAAAACACATGCAAGACCCACACTCAAATCACCAAAAATGTTTTTCATATTAAAAATATTTTAAACTTCCAAAAATTAATTATTTCAGAGCTTCGGAACTTTAATAATTCATAATAAATAGCCCTTTTATCAGAAAAATAAAATCTCGCGACTTTGTATAGGAAATTCAATTCTCTACAACTTTGCAGAAGGAAGTTTTTCTAAATTCCAAACAGAAATTGACCGAAATCCATAAATGAGAGATTTTACAGGCTATAATCAAATTTCGGTCAATAATTGTATCCACCAACACACAAAATATGTGTTAAACATTTAATGCCACAAAAATACTCTTCCTCCTCATATACTCATATATCCCATATTCATTATAAAAATATCACCGTTAATATATTATTAAAATAATATATTTAAATGAATTATTTTATCAGAAAAAGATAAAATATTAATTTTCAACAATTGTCACATTAAATTTTTTTTCCATCTATATCCACATAAAATCAATATTTTTCTCATCATATAAATCAATAATTAATTATTCGCAAATAATATTACAGAATCACAGTACTGGCAACTAGGCCGTTCCCAGGAAAGAGGGGGCTTTCCAATAAGGATCTTTTCTTACTGGCGCGCAATTAGGTGACCAAACCTCTCCTTAGACAGAACTTTCTAGACATTGCCAATAATGTTTTCTAATAATATTATTCAGATAATATGAATTATTGCTTCGATAATGGAAAATACTGTGTAATGCCAATTTATTGAAACAACAGTAATATAAAATATTATTGCAGCAATTATTGAATCAATAAAATAAAATACTGAATAGTAATTACTCTATTATTGAGTAGTGCCTTCTTACGTAAGAATCAATAATTGGTGCAATACCGTGTGCTACTATGTTTTAACCACCGAGTATTTTAACAGTGTTAACGGTAACAACTACGCCGTTATTTTTAAACAACTTATATTTGTCATTTTCTTCATCCAATCGCTTTCCGATATGGGGCCCACACATGGCTGCGCCGTCGTACGAATATTCCCCGACAGTACGAATATTCCACGACCAAACGAATATTCCCAGACAACAATGAATATTTTATAACCACTTGCTTATTTTGAAATATTTGCGTATTTTACCCATAACTATCCACATTAATCAAATCAACCCTTACTATTTCAAAATAATAAATAGAGAAAATTAAATTTCATTAATAATAAGTTGGGGTCTTACAATATTTATGTATTCATCAATGGTCATGATCATGCCAACAACTGTTCATCAATGCACTACGGGCCAATGAGGACTTTTACCACATTATTTGTAATATTACGGTCATGATTACACCAAATAGTCCCTGGTCATAATCATACCAAGTCCATCTATGCACTACAGGCCACATATGACTTTCAATATATATATATATATATATATATATATATATATATATAAACATGAGGATGATGACAATGATATAAGAATTCAATAAAAAAAATTCAAGAATTAATTTATCTAGGAACTAATAATGTCCAAATTGTCAATAAGATACTTCTTTGTAGAGTAAAATTTAAGAATGCTCGGAAGAATATTTTCATAAAAAGATATTGGATGAAGCGCAAATATCAAGGATATTCCACTAATTTCATGAAGTATAGAAGTCAAAACTTTAACCAACTGAGTATAATAAAGAATGAAATAACAAAAAAAATTACCATGCATGCGGTACTTCGCATAGAAAGGTTATTCCAACAGAACAATAAATAACGGAACCAGGTCAGGCATAATATGCACCGACAGGATATTCCAACAGAATAATAAAGAATGGAATAACAACAGAAATCACCATGCACGCGGTACTAGCATAGACAGGTTATTCCAACAGAATAATAAATAACGGAATCAGGTCCGGCGTAAAACACACAGATAGGATATTACAACAGAATAATAAAGAATGGAATAACAACAAAATTTCACCATATATGAGGTACTTAGCATAGACAGGTTACTCCAGCAGAATAATAAATAATGGAATAACAGAAAAATTTCACCAAGTATAGGGTATCCCGCGTATACAGGTTATTCCAACAAAATAATAAAGACTGGAATAACAGAAGTTCTCTTCATGAATATGAAAAAAATAATACCCCTTACCTTATAAAGAAGAGTACTCCGACGGTAGGGTGGGGATATACTTGAAGAAACTTGCACTACGCTCAAAGCTTTCTTAAACGCTAAAGAAATACGCTCAAGATAGAACAATAATTCTCTCTACAGTTTCTATCTCTAGAGTTTCAGTGAATTCGTAAGAAATAATGAAGGAATGAGCTTCTATTTATAGAAGAATGGACTGAATAGTAACCAATCCATGAACGGTCCAGATCGATTTACTTTAAACTAACGGTCCAGATTGGTTTACAATAAAATATAATATATTCTATTTATAATCTAATAAAATGAATAACTTTTAAAAAGATTTATTATGCAAACACTATGCAGGCACTATGCAAATACTATGCATAATAAAATATAATATATTCTAATTATTGTCTAATAAAACGATTAACTTTATAAAAGTATTCTGTTTTATGTAAAAAGATTTTACTATTAGCCTAATAAACGAATAACTTTATAAAAGTATTCTATTTTATATAAAAAGCTTTTCTGTTTTATTACATTAATAATACTAATAAAACAAAACTTCATTATTATTATTATTATTCACACTATTAATCGACCAGGTCGTTCCCAGAAAAGATGGGGCTTTCCAATAAGGATTTCTCCTTATTGGCGCGCAATTAGGTGACCAAGCCTCTCCTTGGCAGAACTTCTAGATATCGTTAATATTGCAAATAATAATATTAATAACTCTGTTATCTCAATTATTGATTTAATAATAAAAAAAATATTGACAATAATTGAATCAAATAATGTGAGCTACAATGCAACAATTACTGAAGCAATAATTGAACAAAACTGAGTGACTTCTCACGTAAGCATCAATAATCAATATCGTGTGCTACTATGCAATCACGCGTATTCCTGTACTTTTAACACTAGGTCTTTCAACAGTTAACGGTAAAACTTCCGCCGTTATTTTTATAAAAATATTTTTGTCGTTTTCTCAATCCGACAATAATTCTGTTGTGGGGTCCACCAATGATTGTGTCATCGTACGAATATTCCCCGATCAATCGAATATTATAAACAACTTGCGTACTTTACAAAATTTCTAAATATTACCCACAACTATAACATTATATAAAATTCATTCCATAATATTTAAAAATGATAATTATAGAAAATTCATCTTTATTCATAAAAGTTGGGGTCTTACATATTCCACTAATTTCATGGAGTATAGAAGTCAAAACTTTAACCAACTGAGTATAATAAAGAATGGAATAACAAAGAAATCACAATGCATGCGGTACTTCGTATAGACAGGTTATTCTAACAGAATAATAAATAACGGAACCAGGTCAGGCGTAATACGCACCGACAGGATATTCCAACAGAATAATAAAGAATGGAATAATAACAGAAATCACCATGCATGTGGTACTTCGCATAGACATGTTATTCCAACAGAATAATAAATAACGGAACCAGGTCCGGCGTAAAACGCACAGCTTGGATATTCCAACAGAATAATAAAAACAGAACCAGGTCCGGCGTAAAACGCACAGACAGGATATTCCATCAGAATAATAAAGAATGGAATAACAACAGAATTTTATCATGTATGCGGTACTTCGCATAGACAGGTTATTCTAGCAGAATAATAAATAATGGAATAACATAAGAATTTCACCAAGTATAGGGTAGACCGCGTATACAGGTTATTTCAACAGAATAATAAAAAATGGAATAACAGAAGTTCTCTTCATGAATATAAAAAAAATAATATCTCTTACCTTATAAAGAAGAGTATTCCGACGGTAGGGCGGGGATATACTTGAAGAAACTTGCACTACGCTCAAAGCTTTCTTAAACGCTAAAGAAATACGCTCAAGATTATAGAAAAAGATTTCTCTCTACAGTTTCTCTCTAGAGTTTCAGTGAATTCGTAAGAAATAATGAATGAATGAGCTTCTATTTATAGAAGAATGGATTGAATAGTAACCAATCCAGAAACGGTCTAAATTGATTTACTTTTAAACGGACGGTCCAGATTGGTTTACAATAAAATATAATATATTCTATTTATAATCTAATAAAACGAATAACTTTATAAAAGTATTCTGTTTTATATAACAAGATTTTACTATACAAATACTATGCAGGCACTATGCAAACACTATACATAATAAAATATAATATATTCTAATTATTGTCTAATAAAACAGATAATTTTATAAAATTATTCTATTTTATATAAAAAGATTTTACTATTAGCCTAATAAAACAAATAGCTTTATAAAAGTATTCTGTTTTATATAAAAAGCTTTTCTGTTTTATTACATTAATAATACTAATAAAACAAAACTTCATCATCATTATCATAATTCACACTATTAATCGACCAGGTCGTTCCTAGAAAAGAGGGGGATTTTCAATAAGGATTTCTCCCTATTAGCGCGCAATTAGGCGACCAAACATCTCATTGGCAGAACTTCTAGACATCGTTAATAATGCAAATAATAATATTAACAACTCTGTTATCTCAATTATTGATTTAATAATATATAAAATATTGACAATAATTGAATCAAATAACGTGAGATACTATGCAGCAATTACTGAAGCAATAATTGAACAAAACTGAGTGACTTCTCACGTAAGCATCAATAATCAATACCGTGTGCTACTATACAATCACGCGTATTCCTGTACTTTTAACATTGAGTGTTTCAACAGTTAACGGTAAAACTTCCGCCGTTATTTTCATAAAATATTTCTTTTTGTCGTTTTCTCAATCCGACAATAATTCAGTTGTGGGGTCCACCAATGATTGTGCCGTCGTACGAATATTCCCTGTTAAAATGAATATTCCCCGACCAATCGAATATTATAAACAACTTGCATACTTTACAAAATTTCTAAATATTACCCACAATATAACATTATATCAAATTCATTCCATAATATTTAAAAATGATAATTATAGAAAATTCATCTTTATTTATAAAAGTTGGGGTCTTACAATCTCCCGTTCTTATAAAATTTCACCCTCGAAATTAGGGTACGTACCTGGTATGTTGAAGAGGTAAGGATACCTTGATTTCATTTCAGATTCTAACTCCCAGGTCATTTCCTCAACATCGTGGTTCCTCCATAAAACTTTGATTTCAGGTATAACCTTGGAGCGTAGAATATGTTCCTTTTTATCCAAGATTTGAACAGAAACCTCTTCATACGTTAAATCTTTCGCTATTTCGTCCGGTTCTAACTCAATAATGTGGTTCGGGTGTAAGACCCCAACTTATTATAAATAAAATTAAAATTTTCTTCTATTCATTATTCTAAATTAATAAGGGTTAATTTGATATAATGCTTTGGTTATGGGTGAAATGTGCAAATTTTACCAAATAAACAAGTGGTTATAAAATATTCATTTTTGTTGGGGAATATTCTTTTGGTCGTGGAATATTCTTTTTGTCGGGGAATATTCGTACGACGGCGCAGTCATTCGTGGGGCTTATAATAGAATAACTGTCGGATGAAGAAAACGACAAAGTATGAGTTTTTATAAATAACGGCGTAGTTGTTACCATTAACACTATTGGAATACCTGGTGATTAAAATACAGTAATACGCGTGGTTGCACAGTAGTACACGGTATTGCACAGTATTGTTGAATTATTGATTCGTACGTAAGAAGGCACTACTCAATAATTGTTACAGTAATTACTGTTCAATATTTTATTTTATTGTTTCAATAATTGCTGCGTTGATAGTTTATATTATTGTTGTTTCAATAATTGTCACTGCACAGTATTTCCCATTATCAGATCAATAATTCGTATTATTTGAATAATATTATTAGATAGCATTATTGGCAATGTCTAGAAAGTTCTGTCAAGGAGAGGTTTTGTCACCTAATTGCGCGCCAACAAGGAGAAATCCTAATTGGAAATCCCCTCTTTCCTGGGAACGACCTGGTTGTCATAATTGTGATTCTGTAATATTATTTGTGAATAATTAATTATTGATTTATATGATAAGAAAATATTTATTTGATGTGGATATAAATGATGGATTTATTTATGTGGTTATAAATGAAGGAATTAATGCTGAGGTGTTTTATCAATATTTTGTCAGACTGGAGGAATTAAAAATCATTCGTTTGTGGATTTTGGATATTTTTGGTTTGGAATTTAGAAAAACTCAAAGCTACAGAGTTGTAGAGAATTCGATTTCATGTGGAATGGACATAAAATTCGTATTTTTCTGATAAACGGACTATTTTCTATGAATTGTTGAAGTTTCGGAATATAAAATGATTTTTATTAAAATTATGGGTGGGACCCACTTTTGTTTTGCAACATGTGGGCTGTCAAATTGGTTCAAAGATGGCTGGCTTTGATTTTCAACAAAGTGTGCGTAAAATGAAAGAAATGAAATAATAATATTTTATTATTTTAGTCTCCTTTGGCGTTCTAGCATTTTCCTATAAATAGACGTTTAGGTTAGAATTGAAAATCACACCAGAAACAAGTTTTCTTTCTCTCTAGATTATCGAGCGTATTTTTATGAGTATTTTGATACTTTGAGAGTTGATGTTCGGTACAAGTTTCCTTCTACTTTCTATTGATAAGTAGGTTTTATACATACTTATCCGGTATCTTTTACTTGAGTTAGTTGCTTATACTCATGTGTCTTCGTTACTTTTCATGTATTTTGTGTTCATTTTGTAGGTTATATGTTTGGGAGCGGTGTAAGCGACTGGGAGGCAACCCATGAATTTTTATATTTATATGTTTTACTAGTTTATTTAGTAGATATGAATTAATTTGCTTATTAAGTTCTCTTATAATCTAATCCATGTTTTCTCTCTTCATTGCAGGTATTGGAGGTTCAATGGATAGGAACATGATCATCGCAGCCATCGCCACCATCACTTCACGCTTAGCTGATTACAAGGAAGTTCTCTTCTACTTATCGCTATATTCTTACAATGAGGACATTGTAATTGCTAAGTTTGGGGGAGTTTAGTTTAGTTCATTATTGCATGTTTAGTTTCATGTTTATGTTATGTTATTTTGCATATGTTGTTAATTTAGTTTAGGTTCATTATTAAAAAAAATTCAAAAATCAAAAATTCAAAAATAATAGGTAGTTACAATGTTCATCTTGCATGAGTCCAGTTGTTTGATAGTTTAAGTTTATTTTGGCCAATGATGAGATTGGGATTGAGTAGAAAAGTATAGTAATGATTATTAGAGATTTGATGTGATTTCTTTTTATGAATTGAATCTTTTTCTATTTGAAACTGGTATAATAAGGATATCACAGTAAAAATAACTTGTTGATTGATTGAGTTTAAATTGATACATAATGAGACTCTAAAGGATAATGCTAGTTTGAATGAAAGAATGACAAGAATAAGTAGTGATGGCTAAAGTTAGACAAGAACCTAAGTTTGGGGTATATAAGCTATATAAAAAAAGAAAAAAAGAAAAAGAAAAAAAAGTATGAATAAACACCGTGGGTGCTTGTCTAGTTTTGTGGCCTTTGTTACTTGAATAAGTAAGCCCGAGGGGATTGTCTCTACACCTAGCGCCCTAAGGTCTTAATGGTCTGGGAGTCGTTGGTCGAAAGCTCGTTAAGGTAGCATTGAAAAGCCTAAGGGAATAAGACATTGCATAGCTATGTGTATATAAACCAAAAAAGAGAGAGAATTAAACGGGAAATAATAGCAAAAAGCCCCCGTAGATGAAAAATAAAGCATAAGAATCCCATGTTGACCCTCGATATTGGTAATTATTTGATTTTAGTTGGATCTAGCTTGTTTTTGAATTTCTTGAGTTTACACTGTATGATGCCTTCAAAGAGACTTGTTATGTGTTAAATTTGATTTTATATCAGTTAACATTGTTGTGGAGCACACACGCACTATACCAGTAATAACAGTTTAAGATTTGATGATGGATTAATAAGTTATTGATGAGTTTTGATAAGATGTATTATCATGTTTACTTAATTTCTCTAAGGTCGAGTGAATAGATTTGATTCTATCAAATACTGCTGGATTCGTAGGCATATAGATTATTTGCATTTCATTGCATTGCATAGCATTTTTGTTTTGTTTTTGCTTGAGGACAAACAAAGGTTTAAGTTTGAGGGTATTTAATAAGTAGGTTTTATACCTACTTATTCGGTATCTTTTATTTGAATTAGTTGCTTATACTCATGTGTCTTAGTTACTTTCATGCATTTTGTGTTCATTTTGTAGGTTATATGTTTGGGAGCGGTGTGAGCGACTATTAGTTAGGAAAAGCAAGGAAAATGCAAAGAAAAGTAATCCAGACATCATTTGGGCTTTTATGTTCATTTCATGTTCTTAGCTTGGAACTTGGACTATATTGTAGAGCTTCTTCATAGCTTTCCGGAACATCTTGAATCATTCCAATAGGAGTTCAGATGAAAGAGTTATGACATTTCTACCAACGGACGTCGTTGAACTTCATTGTTTTGGGTGGTCATTTGCATAGCAGTAACTTCCAGTCCAATTTCAACCTTCATCCGTTCGTTATTTCTCAAAACTCAAAGAATGAAAGTTGTAGATCTCGTCGATAGCTTCGATTTGATAGGTGGCCGGCCCCGTAACTCCTCCCGGTTTAAAAGTTATGGAAGTTTTAGCATAGGAGGTTCCAGCAGAAAAATAATGGACAGATTGGGGGCAAGCCGGGGCTTGCCCTTTTGTGCTTTGATAGCAAGCTGGAGCTTGGGGTCCTGGGCGTGAAATCAGTAGCATAGCAAGCCGGGGCTTGCCTATGCGCAGAATGAGTAGTTTTTGTTCGAATTTGAGTCCGAAAAGGATTGTTTCGAGTTGTTTGATTCAAGGACTTCCAAGAGGACTTAAATACATATAAAGAGACATATAAAAGGAGGAGAATTGCAAGGATTAGTAGGAGTTAGAGAAAGAATTCTATTATATTAGATTAGAGTATTTTGGGAAAAACCCTAGTTATTATGAGTTTTGGAGATTGAAGCAACTTGGAGACCATTGAAGATTCAAAGTAGGAGCGAGGAGGGAGCTTCAAATCTACAGACAATAGATTCTATCTTCTTATCTTCTTCTATCCTTGTCTTTTAATGTGTATTCAATTGTGGATTCTTAGTTTTAATTCAATGAACTAATTCTTTGTTTGAGATTACAATGAATCTTATTGTGTAGTTTATTTTAATATACTTCGTTATCAATTATTATGTTCTATTGTGAGGATTTTCTATTGTGATTCAGACTTAATTGTTTAATTGATTGACCATCAATTACCGTGATAATCTATATGAACTCGGGAGATGAAGTATAGATTTAGATCTAATCATGATAGCATGTGTTCAGGATTTTGTGAATAGCTTAAACTTGATTAGTGTTAAGGTAGAGATATGCTTGACATCGCATGTAATCGGATAGAGAACTTATTCTTCAACATTCTTCAATTGTAATTCACATAGAGATATAGTGGGTTAGTTGATTAAGGTGTTTAACGGATTTCTATCTTAATTGTGGATTGACGTTAATACGGTATTAGTGCATCGAGAGGTGGTAAATACTACTTTCGTGTTCTTGATTAACAATTCGGGATAGAGAATAAGTGATGAGAAATGTGTTAACTTAAATGAAGTAATAAATGAAGTTGTGATCTTAAATCTCCATAATCTGATTTGTAAATAGTGGTAATTAGAATTAGTTTAATTAAGTAATTTACTTTATAACATTAAATTGATTGTTTAAATAAAATTAGTTTGATTAAGGGTTAGTACTTAGTAATTTGTATTAATAATTCCTCGTAGGAACGATACTCTACTTTCACTTTATTACTTGTTGACCCAACATCTATCCGATATTCCGATCAGAAGTACCGTTATTTTGAGGTAAGGGATGTTATTTTCTTCTTAAATGATATTATTTTCTTCAATATCATTATGCTGAAATATTGGTTGAACTTTTTAATCAAATTTAGAACTTTTTGTGTCGGGGTTACTATTCACGTATACGGCACTATTCACGAATACGACACTATTCACCGAAAAATAAAATTTTTCCTTTTTGTCCAAAATGTCTATTTTGGCTACTATCTTTGATTGTATCCATGTTTTGATCGTTATTTTTGAATTCTGCTTCACAATTGGTTATTATGAAGTATTATTGATCTTGGATAAACTGTTATACGAATCCCTAATATTTGTCCTTCTGTCTCACTGGATTCGTTTTCTTTAAAATATTTTTCATCATCCTCAGTCTTAAATGATGATATTACTGAATATCTTTGGCCTGTAGTGCAAAGATGAATGATTAACTGATGAATATCTTTGGCCCGTGGTGCAAAGATGAGTAGGTGTTGAGATGAACATGACCAACTGGTGATATAAATGAATATCTTTGACCTGTAGTACAAAGATGAATATTTGATTAAAGATGTATATTGATTGTTGTTACAGGGATAAAATATTGATGATGAACTTTTAAATCTTAGAAGATAGTAGAATTCATTCTCTACGTGACTCTTCTAATGGATTGCTGTTTTCGCTGCAGAATATTAATCTAAAACTTGTTGTCTATTATATTCTATCAGATTTTTCCCTGTTGAAGACTAATGATAATTTGTTGCATATTATCTTAGTCATAATATTCTTTACTGGGCTAGTTAAGCTCACCCTTTTCTTTTTTGTTCCATTTTTCTTCTCAGGAGGTGATAACATAGCAGGATCAAGTCGGGGTATGGAGTGATGGTTCTAGAAAGATGTTTTAGCAGTACTCACTATTTCTGTAAAATAGTATATGAATAATTGTAATGAAGACTTATTTGAGTGTTGATATTGTCAAGAAGACAATATTTGTATTTAAACTCATAATATGTGTTGTCGTATTTTGTACGACAATTGTATTATTGAAGTTGTAGTTTGCTTTCTGTACCATGTATATGGCGACTCAGAATGGGTGTTGTATACCTATTTTGGGGGCGTCACAGTTGGTATCAAAGCTTAGGGATATGGTTTCTGGCGGAGATCGGGGAATAGAACTAGGAGGGGAGAAATGAGTAAATCCTTTGCTAGTGTGTCCTATCTAAGCTTATTTGTTGGTTGGTCATAATATAGGGATATTATGTGATATGTTAATTTGTTTAATTAACCCTTATTGTATGGCAGTATTTAAGAATGGCTGCTGAGAACATTAACAATGGAGTGTATGAGACTGTGGAACAACCTTTAGTCACAAACTAGGAGAACGTGCAACAGAAAGACAATATTCCTCCTGTAAACAACACTACTGAGTAAACGATGAATGATGGAATATTTAGGAGCTTTTTGCAGTTCATGTAAAATTAGACGAGGCAGACTCGTGTACAAAATACGGGTGGAAGTGATGGCAACGCGCGGTCTGTCACAGCCAAGCAGTTCAAGGAGTTGGGACCACCAGATTTCTGGGGAAAGCCCGATCCGATTAAGGCGGAAACATGGGTTAAGCAAATCACCAAGATATTCGATGTCTTGGGATGCACGTAGGAACAGAAGGTTCTATTCGCCACCTTTATGTTCTGTGGTGAAGCGGATTACTGGTGGGAATCTGTGAAGCGTACCCAGCCAGCTGCACTCAACATGTCTTGGGAAAGATTTCAGAAACTTTTCAATGACAAGTACTTTGTTGAAAGTATTCGTCATATGAATGAGGTAGAGTTTATTAGACTGGAACAAAACAACATGACGGTGTCTCAGTACGAGGCAAAGTGCGCAGAGTTATCCAGGTTTGCACCTCATTTGGTGGAGAATGAGGAACGTATGTCGCGGATGTTTCTGAGAGGTCTAAAACCCGAGATTTGTCAATACCTTATCTCTCAAAAAAAAAATTCTGTATTCAGATGTTGTCAACAGGGCTCAATTATTAGAGAGAGATAATGAGTATACTCAACCGAGGGACCACAACCAGTGTCATACCGGTGACAGCAGTCATCAAAACGATGATAACCAGCGAGGAGGGAAAAATACGGACAAAGGCGGTAACCACTCAGGTGGTAATCGTGGCTATGATAATAGGAGAGGTGAGTCAAGTGGAAATTTCAGAAAGAGGAGATTCAACAATGACGGGAAGACATCAGCAGTAGCACCAGCACCAACAACAAATTCTAGGGGAGGAGAACGACCGCCAGTTAGATGTTACAAATGCGAGAAAGAGGGACATATTAGCCCAAACTGCCCACAACAATTCAAGGTATGTTATAATTGTAGAAAGGAAGGACATATCGCTCAAGATTATACAATAGCGAAACCAAGTTCAGCGGGGATGGTGACTCCAAGGGATGCCCCAGATAAGTCAAAATCAGCGGTTCCTGGAAGAGCGTTTGTCGTGATTTGCCAAAACGTGAGGAACCCGAACGAGGTGATCATGGGTAAGCTAATCTTGAATTCTTGCGAAGTTTATACCTTACTAGATATCGGTTCTACCCATTCTTTTATCTCTCCTGCTTGTGCTCAACGTTTAAACTTGACTTCGGAGAAATTGGACTTGGACTTATCTGTTGAAACTTCGTTGGGTGAAACCTTCGTTACATCTATAGTTTATAAATCATGCATGATCCAAGTTGGCACTATCACATTACCTGTTGATCTTATCTCTTTAAAGATACTTGCTTTTGATGTGATTTTAGGAATTGATTGGTTAACCACTTATTATGCCAAAATTGATTATTTTCGTAAAGATGTTAGTTTTCATATTCCTAACCAACTTGTTATGCGAATTAAACAACTAAACCACTAAAATTAGTCACTATCATATCAAGTCACAAAGCTATTCATTTATTGAAAAATGGATGTCAAGCTTTCTTAGCCCATATTATGGATTTGAATAAAGACAAGTCAGGTTTGAATAATATTTCTGTTATTAGAGAATTTTCTGATGTATTTCCTAAAGAACTTCCCGGTCTACCCCCAGAACGTGATGTTGAATTCTTTATTGACCTTGAACCTGGTACAAAGCCCATTTCTAAATCCCCATATCAAATGGCTCCTATTGAACTTCATGATTTAAAAGTCCAACTACAGGAGTTATTAGACATCGGTTTCATTTGTCCTAGTACATGTCCTTGGGGTGCTCCTGTTTTATTTGTAAAGAAGAAAGACGGGAGTATGCGACTTTGTATTGACTACCGAGAATTAAACCATGTCACCATCAAGAATAGGTATCCGTTACCTCGCATTGATGACCTGTTTGACCAGTTGTAAGGAGCACAATTCTTTTCAAAGATCGATATTCGTTCTGGATATAATCAGCTTAAGATTAAAACTGAGGATATTCCAAAGACTGCCTTCAGAACTCGGTATGGGCATTATGAATTCTTAGTCATGTCTTTTGGATTGACTAATGCTCCTGCTGCTTTCATGGATATGATGAACTGAGTATTCAAGGAATATTTGGATCAGTTCGTTGTTGTCTTTATTGATGACATCCTCATTTATTCCAAAAGCCGTGAAGATCATGAGCACCATTTGAAGCTGATACTAGAAAGGCTTCGTGAAAACAAGCTATATGTCAAGCTGAAGAAATGTGAATTCTGGCTTGAGGAAGTATCCTTCCTTGGGCACGTGATGTCAAAACATGGAGTATCTGTTGACCCGATGAAGATTGAAGCAATACAAAGTTGGGAGCAACCGAAGTCGGTGACTGAAGTGCGTAGCTTTCTGGGCTTAGTTGGTTATTATCGGAGATTCGTGGAAGCATTTTCTCGAATCGCTACTCCGTTAACTAAGCTGGCTCGAAAAGATACAAAATTTGTATGGAGCGAAGAATACGAGAAGAGTTTCCAAGAGCTTAAGAGGAGACTTATTTCGGCACCTGTTCTGGCAATACCATCTGGTACGGATGGATTTGTTATCTACAGCGATGTTTCAGGCAAAGGGTTAAGATGTGTTCTCATGCAACATGGGAAAGTCATAGCCTATGCCTCACGACAACTCAAAGAATATGAGAGGAATTATCCTACTCATGATCTGGAGTTGGCAGCAGTCGTATTCACGTTGAAAATTTGGAGCACTACTTGTATGGGGAGAAAGTGGAGATTTATACGGACCATAAAAGCCTCAAATATTTCTTCACCCAAAAAGAACTCAACATGCGGCAACGACGTTGGCTTGAGCTGTTGAAAGATTACGATCACACTATTCAATATCATCTTGGAAAAGCGAACGTAGTAGCTGACGCATTGAGTAGAATATCATATGCGAGTACGAGTGCGATATTGTCAAAACAAAGGCCCATTTTGTATTACTTGCAAAGGATGGAGATAGAATTAAAGACTCCAGGGACCCAAGTGATGATGGCAAATATACGAGTAGAACCGACTTTAATCGATAAAGTTAAAGCTGCTCAAGCTACGGACCTGGGGCTGATGCGTATGAAGAAGAAAGTGCAAGAAGGTACTATACCGAAAGCAAGAATCGATGAAGAAGGAATACTTAGAGTCAACTCTAGACTTTGCGTTCCTAACGACTTTGACTTGAAGTATAGAATCATGATGGAGGCACACAACACACTGTTTGCAATCCATCTCGGGAGTACCAAAATGTATCACGATATTCGACACACATTTTGGAGGAACAATATGAAGAGAGAGATTGCAGAGTTTATCTCGAGGTGTTTAACCAGTCAACGTGTAAAGGCAGAGCATCAAGTGCCAAAGGGTCCATTGCAACTACTTGAGATTCTGAAATGGAAGTGGGAACACATTACCATTGATTTTGTTACAGGTCTTCCCAAAGTTTCTCAAGGCATAGATGCGATTTGGTCTATTGTTGATAGATTAACCAAGTCTGCTCATTTCTTGCCTATACGTGAGACTTATTCCCTTGAACGTCTTGCTCGTATGTACTTGAATGAGATTATGAGATTGCATGGCATGCCAGTATCCATAGTTTCTGATCGTTACCCAAGATTCACTTCAAGATTTTGGGTTAGCCTACAGAAAGCTATGGGCGCGGATTTACGATTCAGTTCAGCATACCATCTTCAAACGGACGGGCAATCGGATAGGACTATTTAAACCCTTGAAGATCTATTAAGACTTTGTGTCCTAGATTTCAAAAGAAGTTGGGATAAGTACTTGCCACTTGTGGAATTCTCCTACAACAACAGTTATCAAGCAAGTATAGGCATGGCTCCGTTCGAGGCGTTGTATGGACGAAAGTGTCGTTCTCCAGTATGTTGGGATGAGGTGGGTGAAACAACTTTGTTGGGACCGGAATTGGTACGCATGACTACAGAAAAGATCCAAATGATTCGACAACGTATTCAAACCTCACAAGATCGACAAAAGAGTTGTGCTGATCTTCATCGAAAGGACGTGAAATTTAATATTGGGGATCATGTATTATTACGTATTGCTCCATGGAAGGGGGTTATAAGATTTGGAAAGAGAGGAAAGCTAAATCCAAGGTTTGTTGGTCTATTTGAGATTCTTGACCGAATTGGAAAGGTGGCCTATAGACTCGCATTACCTCCAAGTATGTCTCGTGTTCACAATGTTTTCCACATATCTATGCTTCGTAAATATGTGAAATACCCAAACCACATTATTGCGTTAGAACCAGACGAGATAGCCGAATGTGACACCCCCAAAATAGGTATACATCACCCATTCTGAGTTGTCAATACATGGTACAGAAACAACTACAACTTTATTAATACAACATGTAAACTATGAGTTTAAATACAGATATTGTCATCTAGACAATATCCACATACAAATAAATCCCCATCATAATTATTGTTACATTATTTTACAAAAATGGTGAGGACTACTAAACAACTCTCCCTAGAACCTTCATTCCATACCCCGACTCGTACTCGCTATATTCTCGCCTCCTGAGAAGAAAAATGGAACAAAAAGGAAAAAGGGTGAGCTCAACTAGCCCAGTAAAGAATATTATAACTAAGATAATATACAACAAATTATCGTTAGTCTTCAACAGGGAAAAATCTGATAGAATACAATAGACAACAAATGTTAAATCAATATTCGCAGCGGAAAATATTAATTCATAGAAGAGTTACGTAGATGATGAAATCTACTAATGTCTATGAATTTAACAGTCCATCAACAGTATTTTTTATCCCTGTAACATCAATCAATGCACCTCTTGAATCATATATTCATCCTTGCACTACAGGCCAAGGATATTCATCAGTTGGTCATATTCATCTAAACACATGTTCATCTTTGCACTACGGGCCAAAGATATTCATCAGAAATCATTCTTCTTTGCACTACAGGCCAAAGATATTCAATAATATCATCATTTAAGACTGAGGATGAAAAAAAAATATTTTTAAAGAAACGAATCCAGTGAAACAAAATGACAAGGATTAAGGATTAAGGATTCGTACTTTATTTTATTCATGTCCAAAAATACCTCAAAAATCATCATAGTGGTGTAAAATTCAAGAATGATCAAAACATGGATACAATCAAAGCTAGTATCCGGAATAGATATTTTAGACAAAAAGAAGAAATTTCATTTTTCGGTGAATAGTGTCGTATTCGTGAGTAGTATCGTATACGTGAATAGTGTCGTATACATGAATAATAACTCCGACACCAAAAGATAGTAATTTCACAAAAAAAACATCTTCACACTTCGTGAATAGTACTCGTGAATAGTAACTCGTGAATAGTAACTCATGAATAGTAACTCGTGAATAGTAACTCATGAATAGTAACTCGTGAATAGTAACCCCGACATGAAAAAGTTCCAAATTTGATGAAAAGTTCAGATCAATACTTCGGCATAATGATATTAGAAGAAATAATATCATTTTAAAAAAATAATATCCCTTACCTCGAAAGATTTATACTTCTAGCTAAAACACCGGATATAGGCTATGACTTGAACTTTCACCGTATAGCAATACTCAAAGTATACTCAAAATACTCACAAGAATACGCTCGATAATATAGAGAGAGAAAACTTCAGTTTCTGGTGTGGTTTTCAATTCTAACCTAAGCACCTATTTATAGGAAATTGCTTAGAACACCAAAGCAGAAAATTTAATATAATATTTATATAATTTAAATTTTCCTACGCCATCCTTTGAAGAACTGAATTCAGCCATCTTTGTTGCTCCACAATAATGACAAAAACAAAAAAAACGTTTTTGTTATTAAAAACAATTAAAACTTCCAAAAATCAATTATTTCGGAGCTTCGGAACTTCAATAATTCACAATAAATAGCTCTTTTGTCAGAAAATTCAAATCTCGCGAGTTTTTATAGGAAATTCAATTCTGTACAACTTTACAGAAGGAAGTTTTTCCAAATTCCAAACAGAAATTGACCAAAAATCACAAACGGGCTATTTTACAGGCTATAATCAAATTTCAGTCAATAAATGGGGTCCACCGACATGTTTAACATGTTTTAAATATTTTTGGTAACAAAAATACTCCTTCTCCACATATACTCATATATCCCACATTCATCGTAAAAATATCATCATTATTATATTATTAAAATATAATAATATATTTAAATGAATTATTTTATCATAAAAAGATAAAATATTAATTTTCAACAATTGTCACATTAAAAACTTTCTCCATCTATATCCACATAAAATCAATATTTTCCTCATCATATAAATCAATAATTTAATTATTCACAAATAATATTACAGAATCACAATACTGACAACCAGGCCGTTCCCAGGAAAGAGGGGGCTTTCCAATAAGAATTTCTTCTTACTGGCGCGCAATTAGGTGACCAAACCTCTCCTTAGACAGAACTTTCTAGACATTGCCAATAGTGTTATCAAATAATATTATTCAGATAATATGAATTATTGCTTCGATAATGAAAAATACTGTGTAATGACAATTATTGAAACAACAGCAATATAAAAATATCAACGCAACAGTTATTGAACCAATATAATAAAATACTGAACAATAATTACTGTAACCATTATTGAGTAGTGCCTTCTTACGTAAGAGTCAATAATTGGTGAAATACCGTGTACTACTGTGTTTTAACCACCGAGTATTTTAACAGTATTAACGGTAACATCTACGCCGTTATTTTTAAACAACTTATATTTGTCGTTTTCTTCCTCCAATCGCTTTCCGTTATGGGGCCCACACATGGCTGCGCCGTCGTACGAATATTCCCCGACAGTACGAATATTCCACGACCAAACGAATATTCCCCAACAACAATGAATATTTTATAATCACTTGCTTATTTTGAAATATTTGCGTATTTTACCCATATCTATCCACATTAATCACATCAACCCTTACTATTTCAAAATAATAATTAGAGGAAATTAAATTTCATTTATTAATTATTTGGGGTCTTACAACCTCCCCTCCTTATGAAATTTCGTCCTCGAAATTGACATACGTACCTAGTGTTTCGAAAAGATGAGGATACCTCGCTTTCATTTCCGTTTCCAACTCCCATGTCATTTCCTCTATTGTATGATTCCTCCACAAAACTTTAACTTGAGGTATAACCTTTGTGCGTAGGACATGCTCCTTCCTATCCAAGATCTTGACAGGTACCTCCTCATATGTTAAGTCTTCGGCTATCTCCCGGTT